>JAECWM010000039.1:0-237137 GCA_018150695.1 Drosophila oshimai | reverse complement strand
AAGAGCATAACAAGAGTTTTGTCCGATTTTATTTCTTTATGAATGTCGTCGTCGTCGTCGTCGTGCTCGCTGCCTAAATGCCAGGCCAAGTGCCCCGGCAACAGAAACTGCAGCAGCAGCAGCAGCCGCAGCAGCCCGGTCCGGTCGCATTCTTATCTTTTGAGAAATATTACAAAAACACGCAAAGCCCAGCTTCAGCTTCAGCTTCAGCTTGAGCTCCAGCTCCGAGTCCGAGTCCAAGTCCTGGCTCTGGCCCGAGCCCAAGAGCCACAAAGGCAAACCAATAAAAATAGCTGAGCCTACGACGCAACATGCTGTTGTTGCAGTTATTGTTGCTCTTTTCGATTCCAGCACACAATTCGCGCGTTCTCCCACCTCTCCGAGTCGTCCGTGTGTTCATCGCTGGCTTCGTTCCATTTCCGACTTCTCCCCTGCGCCCGAGGTGTGGGCGATGCCTTGGACCCGATCCCGATCCCATACAATGCTCAGGTCGCTGTCAAGTCCAGTGGCTAGTCGCCAGCGTTGTCGTAGGTGTGATTCTGTAATTTCCACTGCGAGAACATTGTACGTAATACGTATTCATATGGCTATTAAAGTTTAGATGGTGGAAAAGGCTTTCTTTTAATTATAGGTAGCTTGGAAGTGATGGGGTGTTTAGTAGTCATCTGTAGAATTTTATATTATTTTTTGGGTGCGAGAACATTGTATGGATCGATATGTAGTCTTCACTGTGGGTAAAATTCTGAAATGTAGAAGCTTTAAAAATGATTATATAATAATTCATTTTTCCTAAATTGTTTACCTCAGAAATATTACATAAAAGCAGAGTTCTTTCTATCCATTTCACTTTTCCATTGTTTTTGTGCTCATCAAGTCGAAATTGTGTAACGTATGCTTTTTGAATTCTTCGTTTCGCGGGCTCCATCGTCAGTGCTGTAAATTGTCCAAGTACAGTGTTGTAATATTTTACAAAGAAATATATACATATGTATGTAATTCGTTTAAATTGAACCTTGTAAAATGAGAAAATTATGACAGAACTTTAATTGGCTGGGAAAGCTAATCAATTAGAGTTGATTTCTTATAAGCAAAACAATTGTTCACGAAAGGTTGCGCCAGCTTAGAACATCAGTTCTGTCAATGGGAAGTTATTTAATTAAATATTTCCCTTTGAAAACCATTCAGAAAATGTTGGTTTTTCAGGCATGAGGTGATTTTTATCTCTGCCATCACTCGCCTTGTCCCATAAACCAGCTTGATAAGGGCGCTTATCTCTCGTTTCCCAACGGTAGACTGTCCACGGATCACCCCATGCAACAGTCAAAAGATTAGATAATACCACGCACTGGCTCATCTCACACTTAATTTATTTGATCTTCCAACGCTGCGGAAAAAGCGCGGAGGGCACGAGAAAACACAAAACACAAACATACGTACATACAATTAGCCCTAAGAATGATGCTAGCGGGTTACTTGACTATGTATACTGGAGTGATTACATACATATTGGGAGTATATGGGTATTGCGTCGTCGCCTGACGAGTCTTCTAATGCTAATGCAAACGCATACTGTGGCTACTAGTCCTACTCCTCCTTAGTCCTGCTTCTTTTGTGCGGCTGTCTTTTTGGTCGCTGGCGCAGTGGCAGGTGCAGGTGCAGGTGCCGATGCCGATGCTGGAGCTTCGATGGCTCCGTTGGGAGTCTTACCCTCCACCTTCTTGGCGGCAGACTCCTGCTCCATCTCCCCGGAGAAGCCGAACTCGTTCACGCGCTTGAGATCGACGCGGTACTGCCAACGCTGGTAGAGGAACACGAAGAAGATGATGTCGTCGCGGAAGCAGCCCAGACGGTACATGGTGGGCATCTTGATGACAAACGCGAAGATGTCGTCGATGAAGGTGTTGAGGAACTTGTAGGTCATCATGCGCCACGGCATGTGGGCCACCGACTTCAACTTGTAGTTGATGAACAGCTGCGGCGTCATCATGATGAAGCCGAAGGTCAGCAGGTAGCCGTACAGCATGTTCAGCACGAAGGAATACCAGCCCTTGTGCTCGTTGTAGATCAGGGAGTAGACGAAGTAGGCCACCAGCAGCGGGAAGCAGGCCCAGCTCAGGTACTTGAAGGCCAGCTTGTCGTAGTCTTTGGTGGAGCTCTCCGAGTAGGAGCCCTTGTCCTGGAAGCTGATGCGCGGCAGCACACCGAGAATCTTCTGGTCGTGGTCGTAGTTGATGTCCACCACCTTGTGGATCTTCCACACCTCGATGCCCAGGCCCACGACGCAGGAGATGCGGATCATGAAGTTGGTCTCGTTGTCCAGCACGTACAGCAGGATGATCAGCGACTGGAAGACCGCGAAGAACACGGATCGCACCGACAGGCCCTCCAGCGACTTGCGGTTGTTCCAGAACTGAATGTCGTTCTTGAAGGCCAGCAGCTCGAACACCGAGTGCAGAATGGACACAGCCACGGTGATGCCCAGCAGGTAGATGTTGGTGTCCAGCAGCGTCTCCTTCAGCGAGTCCTGGTCCTCGTCGCTCTCCTCCGGCTGGCTGGCGGCCATCAGCTCGCCCAGCATGTTGCCGGCCCACTTGTTCTTCATCTGCTTGGCGGCGTACAGCTGCCACTTGAACATGCCCAGCGGCTGGAAGGTCAGGTGCAACTCGAGCTCGGGAGTCGTTTCGTTGACGGGCTGGTACTCGCGCTGCAGGTTCCAGTAGTCGTTGACAAACACAATGGGCAGATAGGTCTTTCCCCCGTCCACAAACTTCACGTACTCGTCGAGTGGCGGCGGCACGGAGCCCTGGGCCCAGTTGGTCTGGTCCACCACCAGGTTGATCGTGAGATTGGGGTGCCAGTGGGAGACGATGGTGTCCTTGAGATTCGCGTGCTTCAGCTCGTGCTCCAGCTTCTCCTTCTCACTAGCCAGCAGGTTGTAGTTGCGGTTCACACGCAGCTTCTTGAACTTGTTCAACTGGTGCTGCTGGTGGCCCATGTGGCCGTTGGTGGCGTAGTTGGGCGACTTGGGATCGGGACTCATGCCCGACCTCGTCACAAAGGCGTGCAGGAAGACGCTGCCATTGTTCATGAGGTGCTGGCTGGTCTTCAGCTTCAGGCTGTGGGTGTAGATGGCGTCACCGGTGCTTCCCGAGGTCCAGTCCCCGTAGGTGAGGTCCTCCTGCAGCCAGAGCAGATTCGCCTTCTGCTGGAAGTTCACCACGTCAGGCTCCTCCGACAGCCACACGTGCAGGTCAAAGTCCGTACCGTTCTCAAAGTAATTCCAGGCCGTGATCTTGGGACCGGCGTTCGCCACGCTCTTGTCCTGGGATGCGGCATCAGGCGCAGGACGCCGGAAGAAGGAGCTCACGAAGTAGATGATCAGCGCGCGCAGGATCAGGGACTTGGTCATCGCAAAGAAGGACTCCATGCGGCTGGGCTGATTCTGCGGGGCCTGCTGACCTTCGGCGCCACCCGCATCTGGGGCCAGCTCAGCGTTCCCGTTGCCAGCAACCACCTAGAAAAAACCAGGTCGGCATTGGGGGGTGTTCTAATTGGCCCGGGGGCGAAGGTCGAGGGGGATTCCCGTTGCTTACCGCGCCCTCGGCCGCGGGCTGTGCTTCGCCTGCTTTCGACATGCTCTGTGCTCAAAGGTAATCCACGTTTTTCCCTATTTTTCCCTTTTCGCACAACTTCTGCTCCAGTTGCTCAAAAGTTAAAAACAGTGTGACCGTTGCTGGGCAGTGGTGTCTTACCATCCGGCTTACGAGAATGTTCTTTTTACAAATATTTAGCGTAAATATTTTACATAAACTTATTTTTAAATTGAAAGATTTATTTATGCACTCGTTATCTGATCTTTCAAACTGTTTATTTATTTTTCTGGTTTCACCACGTAGCCTGTTATTTCAATATCAGAATTTCCCGGGCTAAAATATGGGTGACCATTTATATAATGGGACTTGTTGGCAACCCTTCACCGATAACAATCACCTATCAAACGAAAAGCGTGACCGCTTTTAAAAATAATAATAACTATTTTATTAAATGTATAATTATGGAATAATCGCATTCAGTTTTATATTTTTTATTGGAATTGCAGTGTTGCACAATTGAGAACAACAGAGGTAAATAGTTGTTTTAACAAAATATTATATGAACCTTTGTGAACGGTGGTTTCTGAATTGAGACTAATTTTTTTGTACTTCTTCTTTCGTCTCGACTTATATTATATTTTTTTAAATTGAGAACAATTAAATAACTGATTATTTATAAATTTAACGTTATAAAAATATATTTTGGTATATTTTTTTAGTCCAGTGGGCGAATTTTTACTGCCCAGACCCGGTCACACTTTCTTTTCTCTTGTGAATAGCATTTGGTTGCACGTTTCTTCTGGTGAGTTGCTGAAATATTGCGAAAATAAGCGAAAAAACCCGAAAGCGTGGCAGAAAGTTGAGTGCCCTCCATTTGGGGATGTGTTTGTGCTACGAAGAGCGCGGAAAATCGAGCGGGAAGGCCTGAGATGGTGGTTTTCCAGCGGAAAACTTGCCAACAGGTCGGACCTAACCTCGAAGCCGCCACACAAACACGAAATGTGACGCTTTCGGGGCAGCGTTTCCCAGCGAAAACCCACTGATTGGGAATGACTTTTGCTTTCAGCAGACGCCGCCACCATGCAAATCTTCGTGAAAACACTCACCGGCAAGACCATCACCTTGGAGGTGGAGCCTTCGGACACCATCGAGAATGTGAAGGCCAAGATCCAGGACAAGGAGGGCATCCCCCCAGATCAGCAGCGTCTGATCTTCGCCGGCAAGCAGCTGGAGGACGGCCGCACCCTCTCGGACTACAACATCCAGAAGGAGTCGACCCTCCACTTGGTGCTCCGCCTGCGCGGTGGTATCATCGAGCCCTCGCTGCGCATCCTGGCCCAGAAGTACAACTGCGACAAGATGATCTGCCGCAAGTGCTACGCCCGCCTGCACCCGCGTGCCACCAACTGCCGCAAGAAGAAGTGCGGACACACCAACAACCTGCGCCCCAAGAAGAAGTTGAAGTAGACGATCCAGCTGGTCTATCGCTATCGCTTTTTGCGCTGCTGCCGCCGCCAATCCTTTGGTTAACCATCTAAGTAAATATATGTACATTTTGTGAAACCACCTCCTCGAAATGTATTGCATTAGCCAAGAGGCACAGCGCACTTAACCCGTGTATGTTTATGTTTCTGTTCTCCCTCTTCTGTGCTCCGAATCTGTATCTGCCTTTGTTGTGGTCTCTGCAGAACGGGTTTGTCCACGGCCGCAGGAAGCTCTTATACTGCAATTAGCTGGCCTCTGCGACATCCGAGCTGGTTCTTGGCTACGAGGTCTGTTTCTGGTTCTGCTCGAGACCAGGAAGCGACCGCAGGTAATTGATATGCCATCTGCCAGAGACCCTGCGGTCTGGCCAAGGGAAAGGAAAGCAGTTACGGATGGATGCAGCAGACCTACTTGGCCACGACGACTTCGAGTACAGTTAATTGGTTTCATTGACCGCGAAGACACTTGTCCAGCCAACGGCTTCCGTTGACAACTGCGAAACTGGTTGTGTTTCTAATCCATGCTAGGCGCATGGTCGTTGGCCCCTTCCCCATTGCCACTTGCTCAAGCACTTTTTGTGAATCTCTTAATAACCCAAGGGCCAGATACGGGTGTCATGGCGCTACCTGGCGACGACCCAAAGGGTTCGCGACCCCGTGCGAAAAGTACTGATAAACAAAACCCGATAAGAGCCCGGAAAACCGAGAAGAGCAGCTGCAGGTGGACCATCGGGCCCAAATTGCGGTCAACATTAATTAAAAATACGGCAGGCAGATGTCCCAGGCGCAGAATGGGTGGCTTTTAGGATGGGTCAATCTGCCCGCCAGGCGCGAATGATGAAACAGCGGATCAAGCACAATGCAAAAAAGTTGATGGGCGACGCCCCAAGGGGAAGCATTGAAAAGGTGAGAGGTACGAAGTCTAATGGCTCCAAAGCTATGGGTTGAAAACCAAAAAACTAGTGCAGTAGTAATTAGGAATACCTTTTTACAAGATTTTATCTGAGAAAACAAGACAAAATTTAATTTTTGAACGATTCATAAGTGGTTAAATTCAGAAAAAGTAATACTTATACCCTTTAATAGCTGCAATAGATAGGGTAATTTAATTGCACTCACTAAAAGGTCTTTAAATGAGTTATTATTTTCTGAATATTCCCTCAAACTCCTATTTCATTTTTTCATTTCAAAAAAATAGGTTTTCATCTGCTTTAAAAAAGCTTAAGCAATTATTACAAGAAAATTAAAAAGAGATCGATTTATTTTCTGCTGACTAAACATAAAAGTATGTAGGTATACCCGAAATCCTGTACAAAAACTCACTGCGCACCACTGTGGCCACGTACTCGGAGCATGTCATACAATATAAAAAGGTGTTGTGTGGAGCAGGCGGGGGCAAAGTGTTTTAAAAATTAAGGCGCTGCCTGCAGGAGCTTCAGGCCAAGCGCCTGCTTATTTATGGGTCCCGGGTCCTGCCTTCAGGCCACGGGGCTGGAAAATACCCGAACAGGTTCCGGGCCGGCTCTGAAGTCCCTCTCACTTTTCCACAGTTTCCCAAGCAAGTGCGTGGCTTTCGTTTTTAATTTTTGGAGACGCTGGAGGGGCAGGAGGTGTCGGTGTCCGCCACTCCAGTCCAGTCACTCCACGTCATACCCGTCCAAGTTTCGGGCTTTGTCTTTTGGGCTTATGTCGGGCGCCGCCTTCGCCATTCTTGGATGGGGACTTTTATGGCCCGGTCGCAGTTTACATAACAGATGTGACCAGAATAATTAAGAGTGCGCTTCGTGGTCGCCCCGAATTCGATTCGAGTGACCCGAATGTCCCCTTCCAGGGGAGGGGCTTGGTCAGTCGCTGGCTGCTTGACACTCTTAACGTCCTGGGCGTTGCTCCTGGCCAGTCTGCGAGGGCGTTTGAAGCGCATTAATATTGCAGAGCGGGCACTCCACCTCCTCGTAGCCCTTGTCACCACCCATCTGCCCGTCTGCCCATCTTCTACCCACTTTGCGACGAAAAGTGCTCATTGAAAATTGAACGTTTTTCGAGTCTCCCTTTGCGGATTCCTCGTTTCCATATGCTTCCCATAGCCATAGCCGGGGATTGCGTGAGTTATGTCCGCCGCTTATGCTACAAAGTCAACTCCTGATTGCCTGGATAGTTTCCCAGTCCCCGCTTTGCTCCGCGGTGGAAAGTAATTCCGCCTCTGCTCCTCCTGCCAGCAGTAAGTTGCTCTAAAATATGCACTTCGCGGGCAAGGAATTTCGGATTGAGATGGGGCAAGGAGGAGGAGGGGGAAACCAGAGTGAGGCAGGCTCACTGAGAGCGCATAAATGGATTTTTCCTTACGGAACAAGAATTTTCAATTTGAAATAAATTTCTGCCTTTGGCCGGGGCATTCCTTGCCAGCTCCTCTTATTCCTTATCCTCGCTGCCGCATCTCTGGCTGCTCGGCATTTTTTTCTCTCTGTGGACTCTGCGCCAAGTGTCCTGCCAGCGGAAAAGAAGGGTCCCGTCCCGGAGCAGGAACAGCCCGAGATAAGGCAAACAGCCAAACGTTTATAAATTGGGCGCTAGTGTGGAATCCCAATGGGGCGAGGCGAGGGCGATGCAAAGGCGATTCAACTGAGATGTCAGAAATACACACGCACAGGCCAATAAGGAAATATAAATTGCTCCCCGAATCCATTTTGTACACGGAGAAATAAGCCCAGATAATATCGATCTAATATGGGCAGGTTAAATAATTACAATTAGAGCACAAAGCAAGGCAACACGGCGTATGAGTGATAAGCCTGATAAATGTACAAAGTAATTTGATGTCTGTGTACTTGGATAAACTTAAATCCCACATGGAATAGGCACCCAAGTGATAAATATATTCTGAATTGGCACAGAGTAGCCTCAAATTCGCCTCAGTGCACGCATACGAACTCGAGCGAGAATTGTATGGCAGTGCGTGTAATTTAATATGCATAAATCGATACTTGGCTGCCTTCTTATACTCTATACTCTATACCCACTACCCCCGCCCCCGCCCCTGCTTGCTCCTCCAAGATATGTGAATGGGATTGGCTGTAGGCTCCTCCAGCCCCAGCTCCGTCCCTTGCCATTTGTGTTGTTTGTGTTCTATTTTGAGCGCAAAATTGTTATTTGTTTTTACGTATTCTCAGCCTTCTTCCGCTGGAAGGAGAATAAAAAAAAACAGGGGGTGGCAATGGGCGGGAGCTTTGCATATCTACAGTTTATGGCTTTCATACAGTTAACATTTTCCCATAGATAAGCACTTCTGGCACCACCATGTGCCGTCCCTGTCCCTGTCCCTGTCTCCTGCTGTAGCTGTATCGTAAATAATTTGAAAAGTCATTTTATTCAATTTCAATTGTGTCCGTGGGGGAGTCTGGATGTCTGAATGAGGGGGAAAAGGGGGATAAATGGGCGGAAGTGAATGCTCTCGATTTCATATGCCCGATATGAGCGGAAGCTCCGAGAAGTAGGCAGATACACAGATACGCCGTACGAGTAGATGGACGGACGGACGGGACATATTGATTTCCTTGATAAATACTTAATAAAAATACACTCAAGTGCCGCACTTGTCTCATCCCATCCGGAAACGATAGCTCCAAGTGGGTACGAGGGTACGAATGTAATCACATTGCAGAGCTTCTTAAAGTCTCCTGACTTCCTGCTGAATGGCAATAAAGTTATCTCGGCTTTAAACGCGACATCTCCGCCTCCGGTCTGTTGGGAGTGAGGAGGATCCCGCCCCGAGCTCCAGTCTATTTGCATTGCGCACAATAACATTTCTATAACTATTCGAGAGTAAACAGAGCCAGCTCAACTACACAATCCCCGCTCCTTCCTCCTTACTCCCTTTGCCCGTATTATCGACAGCCACAACTATTTTTCTTCCAGCTGAACTTTTGCCATCTTCTTCATCCTATTCCCCACCCAATCCCCACCCCCAGTTGCATCCTGCATTCTGCTCCGTGACATGCAGTGTGCTGTGCGATTAACCAGACATCAATGGCCGGGCCAAAACCGTAGCTAACTCAACTGGTAGCTGTGGTTCCCGCTCCTTCTATCCACCACCATTTCCTGCTGCAGCTCGGCGCACCACAAAGTTGGAAATTAGTTTGTTTTTCTGTCAAGGTGCCGGTGGAGCTACTTGGATTTTTGGCTTTGTTGGCTTACATTGCTGCCCTTGGACACAGACCAAAGCGGAGGGGAGCGGGATTAAGACCAAATCGTCCGCCCACACCCAGTCCAACTGCAAATCCACTTCAAACCGCACTACAGCTTCCTTCTCTAATTAATTTCAGCGTTTATTTATTTTAATTACAAATTACATTTTAAACGCACTTTGGAGCTTAAAGAGCTGGTCCTTGTTTTCTTAGCTTTTTGATCAATTTCTAACGAAATTAAGATTATGGAAGATGCTAAATTTTCTTACTACGTGATTAAGGGATAGCCAAAACCAGTTAAAAGGGAATTTAAATTCGAAATTTGTTAAACTAGGTACTAGATTTCCACGTAAATACATTTGTCACACTGTTTTTCTACATATTTCCTGGTCATTTGCTTTTAAAACTTTTAAAAAAAACTTTCCTGCATTGCAAACTCATATATCCATCAAGCTGCAGATTTATAATCTAAAATCTACCAAAATTATAAAGTTTGGCTCGCATAAATTAAATTGATTTTCAGGGAACAAAGTTGTCGAGTGTCTCTATCCAAATCCACTTGGTCGACATTCAAAGCTTCTGGGAATTGTCGAAGGCTTCTTCTGGTCACTTGCATGCAAATTAAGTTTTCCAATTCTCAATTGGACGCGTTTAAGTTGTCAAAGCCTCATTCACATTGCCTGGATACGGAATACGGAGCACGGAGCACGGGACACAGGATGCGGGGTCAAGGGTGCGAGAGCGATAAAAGCATAACACAAATCAAATATTCTCAATTGTCTCTCCGGCTGGCTTGTTGTGTTTCCTTGTGATTCCATCCTGCTTCCTTCGGACCCAGTTGAGGCACTTTGCACAATTTCGAGTCATTAAAAATGCAAACGGCTTATTGGCCAGACAGACTCGACTTTGACCAGTCCACTTTCTATCGCCTTCCCCTTTTTGGGTTTTGGGTGGGCGTGTCCTTGTCCACTTCACTCCCCCCGGGACGACCAACGGTCTCCGGCTGTGTGTGTGCGCAAAGTTTGGGCAACTTTGCTGTTTTTCAAAAATATTGACACGCAAAGTTTGTGCAATCAGCAAACAAATTACTTCATCAATTTTACAAAACAACAGAAATTTAAGATCTTTTAAAAGTTTTCTGCCAAGCCAGCATCGCAAACGTCCCAAAAACACGGAAGTGGATGTGCGCCCAAAATCCCCGCAGCTCATCCACCACTTTCCAGATGGCCAGAATCTGCAGGCGGGCTTAATCACTCAAAAAAAAGCTATTTCGATTTATTTGAGATAGAATTTTTGTTTTAATATTTATCGAACATTTTATTTATGTTCATTTCGGAATTTCATTTAATTGGTCTTACTAAAGCACCTTTTGTGCTTCAGAATAAAAAAACCTTTATGTCGAAAATACCAAAGTCTTCGAATAAATTTTAATTTTAATTTTAAAAATGTTTATATATTTAAAACTGATATTTCAAACGAAGATGAGGTGTCCTTATTCTAAACTTATTTAGTACACTTAAAGAACATTTAATCAAGGTCTTCCAGAAAAGGTGTTTAGAATCAATTTCTTAGTTTTCAAAAAACCTAGAATAAATAAAATTCCTCTGAGTGTATCTGGCCTCGGACACGCACCAGAGTTCTGCAGAGGCTTTGGACCGAGGACCGAGGAGGACCGACCGGAGAGCGAGAGGCGCAACAAAAGCCAGCAACAGAAAAGTTTGCAACAAATTGCTTATGCTCCCAAACATACACAAATACGGGGCCTGAGAAATGGAGAAGCCTGGGTGGCTTGGCGGCAGGGACATGCGCTGGAACTTGTTAATTTTGACCAGCTGTCCCGGCAGTAAACTGCCTCCTTCTCCCTTGTCCCTTGCTCAAAACTCCTTCGGAACCGGGCCAAGGCAGTCGGTCCGTCCACATCCTTTCGAACTAAGAGGGTCGGATGTAAAAATGCTACTTTTGCATAAATGAAATCAGACAGATAGATGGGCTATGGATAGATGGATCCCCTCATGTGGTTTATTGCACAATGGAACTGGAACTGCCGCCTGGGACTCCTGGGTGCTCTGTGCACTATGCGAGAGCATTAAAAGCGCATTCCTAATTTACGTTCCGCATCGTCTGGGTCCGAAGCCGAAATAAAATAACGCAGAGAGTGTCCTCCTCCTCCTCCGTCCTCCTTCCTCCCCGTAAAAAGTTCGTCTGAAGCTTTGTTTCGGGTTAGCCAGGAGCTTGTTCGGCCGGAGACAGTTTTGACAGTACATTTCGCAACTCGTAACATGCTCTGCATATTGAATCCAACCTCGGGTGGGAGGAGGATGGGAGGTGGAGTACAAGGACAAACAAGCAAGCGATACACCCGGACCTTCTGCTCTGTTTGTGCTTATGTAGTTGGTTCGGTTTGGTTCGGTCCGGAGCCGGGGACATTTTGCGGAATTCGATTTTGACAAGTTGACTTCACTTATTTGCAAATTACTTGTGTACAGCCCCCTCCTGCACACTCACCGACAGACCGCACACGAGGTCTTGTATGTTTATGGGAATGTCCTGTCATTAATTGCGTGATACTTGGCAGCACCAGCCCCTGCCCCTGCCCCAGCCCCACCCCTCCTCGATGGCAACCCACCTCAATGTCTCCAATCGATGTCGCGCACGTGCTCATTGCCCTGTCCCAGGACGTTGTCAACTGGCTCGCCGATGTCCGTGACAAGTGGCTCATTGATTTTTAGAACTTTGTGCCCCGGCTCCTCCGACACTTACGGGCTGGCTGGTTGGCGTTGATCAGAGGGCAGGATGGGGGCAGTCTGATGGGCAATTGACGGTCAAGCGAACGGGTAATACGTGTCGGCCATGTCGCTGTGTACGGCCATGCACGCTGAATTATTCATGCAATTATGGTCGCTGTCCGTCTGTCCGCCTGTCCGTCGATTTCCATATGGGAGATGCCAGTTCCTGTTCCTGTTCCCGTTCCCGTCTAGGTGACTGCTTCCGAGGACCCTGCTTCGATGGCCAATGCTCCCCGAAGAGCGTGTGTCGTTCCGTTGCAAGTTTAGCAATTTCATGCATTTCTGAATAATGTCCACAGTCGGGGGCAAACATTTGCCCAAAGTTCCGTTCCTTCGCTGGCTGCTGCATTGTTTTAGTTTTGTGCAAACGCTCGGGGCTCGAGGCAGGGCCATCGAGCAGCTGCGTCCTCGTCTTCGTCCTCGTGTGTGGGCCAACTTTTTGTGAGCTGGCAGGCCGGGCCTCTAATTAGTTGGGTCTCCGTGGGCAGCCCTTGATCCAGGCTGATGGCATAAGTGTACAGCCCACATCCTCACCGTCACTGGCCACATGCAAACATCAGTTTTTATGGCAGATTGTAAGGAGTGCACTGCAGTGAACACCTGGATACTGTAAAACTACACAACACATGCTCTTCGAGTTCGATTTAATAATAATATTAGTTATAATATTTAAAACCACTGACTAATAAAATAAGAAATATTTTTAAGGAGTGAGAAGATGTCTAGTAAAGCAACTTGAGTAGATAGAGTTTAAGTTAAAGTTTAAGGAAGAAGATACCTCACAACTGCTAAGACCAAAGTGCACAATGACGCAAATTGAGTTATCATTGGCACTGCACATGACACCACCGCCCCCATCCAGTGATCCCTTAGTGATGCACATACTTAGCAAGCATGTCAGGCAACACATAATTCCATTGCACACATTTGAGCGATACCCTAATCCATGGCTGCAACTTGGGCTTAATCGCATTTGGCTTTAAAGTTATGCAAAATTACAATAAAAAAGGGGAGCGACTCACTCCCCCCCCACTCGCTAATAGTTTCAATTAGGAAAGTTAATGAGTGCGGCTATGTGGAGCGTAAAGGACAAAGTTTCCGACTGCACGGGAAAACTGGGTGAAAAGAGGGGGAAAAGGTCTCTGCAAGGACACAGGTTCGATCTAACTAGGCGTGAATTTTTACACAATAGCTATTGGCAGACGGGAGGGCCAAAAAGGTGGTTAATTTGCAGCTGTTTTTTTTTGGACATCCCGTGGAGTGATTCCTGTCCTTGGGTCTTCGCCCCCTGTTTCTGTTCCTGCCACTTTTAATGACTAAAGTGTCAACGAGGCGCCCGAGTGTGAAACTTCCACATCCTGGCACTACCACACTCTCCAGCAGACTGTCACACAAACGACTCCACTTCCACACATGGCGGAAAAGTTTATTTAAATCCGAGACGTTAATTGCTGCTGAACATTTATCTTAATTAAGTCGCCTCAGACTGCGACAGGAGTCCTATTTAAGCAGAGTTTGTGGCTGGTTGGCCACAAGGAAAAATGGAAACAGGACGTCTAACCATCTTAAGCCATCCAGGTGGTGGAAAGGAAAGGTCCAATTACTGGCAAGTCTTCTGGCCCCAAAGATAATACCGCTTACTCAAGTTATCAAACAAATTCTATGGAATCAATTCACAAGTGTAAATGCAACTTGGCAGATTCGTACTTAAATATAGCAATTAAATTGCAGGGCAGCCTTCTTGACTTTGGTATTTCCAATTAGGGAATATTCAGTGGCTTATGTGTGTTTATAAAGGTCCCTCAATGCACAGCCCTAACTGAGCACTCAAAGCGGATTTACGACCCTCAATTTCTTGTTAAATATGAAATACTTACTTTAGTTTCAAGTTCTGTTGTCCCTCTCGAGTAGTCCTGGCCAGGTGAAAGGTCACATCCTTCATACATGTTCCAGCACAGAGTCTTCCGGGCAATGCATCTCGTAGTGCCTCCTGGGGATGGCAAATGAAACAAATATAAATCATTGTACAACACAGAATCCGCTTCGGTAATGCACGAGGAACACAGTAAAAACTTGTCAAATATTCTGCTACTTTTTGTGCTGATGCTGCTGCTGGTGCCGTTGTTTGCGGCGAGCACAAAAATTATACAACTAATTTACAGAAATGCCACTTTGTTGCCAACAGCAGCAGCAGCAGCTCACAGGGCTAAAAAAAAACAACTTTTCAATTACCACGCAACGGCAATTTCCGGTCGTAGCCCTGACGGCGGTTTCCTCCCCCTTCGCCCCCTTCGAGCTGAACTGAGCTGAACTTAACAGGTGGACGACAGTTTGGATAAACGAGCTCGTAAAAAACGCATTTAATGTGTTTTTGATGACATGTCAAGTTGGCCCCATCCACCCACCCACCAGCTTAAGAGCGGCACCTGCGGCAGGAAAAAAGCGATGGAGGGCGGAAGGGACATCCATTTTTTTACAGTTCAAATTTGTTTTGTTTCGTTTCGTCCTTGGGCCAGCCCACTTCCCCATCAAGTCAGCATATTTGTGGCCGTATTGTGTCGGGGACACTGCAAATAACTTCCTTGCCGTTAACAATGCTTGTTTGTTTGAGCCTGCACACACACAAAACCAAACACACATGAGGACTCGTCGCCGGAAGTGCGTGCATAACATGGCATAGCACTTAGGCGGAGGAAAACACGTATACGACTAGTTTTCCATTCTCCCGGCGAGACAGTAGTATGTAGTAGCCGCAGGCAGAAACACAGGCCACGCAGAAGAAATCATCTCGAGTTGGCGAAAATGTGAAAAATTCAAACCTCGAAGGGTCCTCTAAGTGCAGATTGTGCACGTGAGCTGAAATTTTAATGAGCAGCCGCCTGCTCCTCCGTAGCCCTGATAGAGGCATATTGCCGGCTCAACATGGACATGGACACGGACACTGGCACTTGGGGTCCTTCCTCGAGTCCTTGTCTGTGTCTGTGTGTATGGTAAATACATAGTTGGGCTGTGGTGGTGAATGCGTTCGTTAGACTGCTAAATACATGAAAAGGTGACTTTTTTTTACACTTTAGCTTTGGGAGCACACAGAAAAAAAAGTGTCTTAATGGCAACATATAATTTTTAAAACTATTATACATCAAGCATGAACATTATTCTTATTTATCTTACTTTATTAAGTAAAAAGTTACAAAATTACTTAAAGAGAACTTCATTTCAAGGTTTGTTTCTTTGTTGGTAAAGGTTTTTTAAGTCTATTTTATAGATCAATACCTCGCTTGACTTAAAGCTTCACGAGAAAGGTGATATTTTGCAGTGCATGTAGGTTAGCCCACGTGTATATGAAAACCTGATGGCACTTTGTTACGCATACGCAACGTGGGCCACAACGATGGTAAGTGATTTTTAACTTATGCTAGTCGGTGTGGAAAACATAAGTGTTGTCAACCCGCTCGTTACTCCCGCCTTTAACTCGGAGTTATCCACACCTCTGAGCGAAAGTTTCATGGTCCCCATGATAGGAGAAATTTATTTTGCAAATAAGAAAGCAAAAGAAAAAGTGGGGGGCCTAAGGGGACTAGAACAAGGTCGATTAGAGTCGGGCAAGATGAAAGTTTTGCTTTGCCTTTACGCTCAATAATAATGCCCACCTAAAGCCAGGAGAGGGAGGGAGAGGGGCATCGCATCGAGTGGCTGCCAAAAAACTGAAGCAAAGTTTCTTCAACCGGAAATTAATTGTCCTGACCGCAATTTCCAATGTCCTTAAAGACCAGTCAGCAAACTTCAAAGCAGAACAAAGCGGCCAACTAAAACAAAAGGGCGCCCAAGAAAAATGGCCGGAGAACAGAACAAGCAGGAGTACAAGGGTAATATGTTTGAGTTCTTAAAGCAAAAGTCGGGCTACGGCAGCAGCCCCAAAAATTTCGACAAGCACGAGCAGATAAGCTCCCAGAGAACTGTCCTCCTTCGCTGTCCTTCGCTGTCGCTATCTGGTCCTACTCTTCTCCTCCTCCTCCACTTTTTCCTTTTCTCGGCCGAAGACGATGTCGTTGGGGACAACAAAATGTGCTGCTAAGCATATTAACTCAAAAATGCACAAAAGCAAAACATAAAGTGGCCAAGACGTCCAGAACTCGTCCAGACAGCCACCGAGCACCGAGCTCTGAGCTCTGGGTTCTGAGCTCCGAGCGCCCAGATAAGATGGTAGCGACTGAAACATGTAAATGACTGTACAGAGGGTGGAAGTATTATGTAGAGGAAGAGGAATAGCTTGTCGCTGTCACGCGGCAGATGAGGGACTGAGAAAGCGCCAAGGAAAGGTAGGGATGCACAGAGAAAAAATAGCCCATTTCTTTTATTTTAACTCCTAATTACGATATGGATCAGATTAGCTAAAATAAAACGTATTTCTACCTTATTTTTATACTCTTAGCATATGTTTAAGCGTTGCTTTGAGCACACAACTGCCTCACATAATTTGTATTTAATTTCAAAATATTTAAATGATGTTTGGTTTGTTATTATTCGTTTTGATAATCGCTCATACGCAGTGTTGCATCAATCTGCGACCAAATATTATTTGTGTTTATATGTATAATCCTATTTTTATGAATATTTCAAATAATCTAAGGATAAGGCTTTGGGTGAACCTCTACAGAATTACGAGTATTTAAAATAGTTCGAACTCAAGTTAAGATAGTTTTTTATCTCGCGTGTAATGCGAAGCTGGGGGCAAGGACACTGCAGCAAAGTGTAACGACCAGGACAGACCAGGACGATGCTGTGCTGGCATTTACACAGCCGAGTAATAAAACCCAAAAGCTATGCAAACATTATTATGCGCTGCCCCACATCCCCGTCCACCTCGAATTGTTCATGAAGAGTTTATGAGATGGCAGCCCAGCTGAGTTGACCAGATCCGAGATCCGGAATGACGTCGGGGCCAGCACCTTGCTGTCCGATACTTGCAGGACTTCTTCTCTGCTCCGGACTCTGGACCGGATTCCAGACATCAGCGACAGCCGCAGGCCTAAGCAGCTTATAAAGATACACGGCCTCGTAAGCAGCAGATTACTTCAGAGTCGAGCTCGGCTCTGACGATTTCCATCATAATTCGGACAGGTCCTGGGGGAAGACTAAGCACTTATTGATGAGCCAAAGTCAATGACCCGGAACTTTGTAATTGATTTAAATATTAACCGAGATTAATTTAACTTTTTTTACCAATAACCAGAAAGTGTTTATTGAAGATTTAATGCCTTTATCTGTTATCTTTTACTCTGCCGTTCCCCACAAAGTTGAGAATCCTATTAACCCCTGAACAAGGATTACTCAGTGTCCCCTTGTATTTTCTTCTGTTTATTGTTTAAACTCTAGTAGCTCATTTCCACATGTGTGACTGAAACTGGGAAAAAAAAACTGGGAGATGGGAGAAGGAATTGCACCATCTCCTTGGCATCCGGTTCGGTTCCTCTTTCGTCTGGTTTGGTTGCAATCATGCAATTTTAGCTTCAATTGAATTGAAACAATATTTTTCTTTTCCGTTTCCGCTCTGCCGCTTGTGCTATTTTCCCCGGCATTTCCCAGCACCCTTTTTCCCCTCGGTTTTCCCCCCGCTGAGATGCTCCGAAATATATATCTATTTTCGTTGGTTGTTGGCTGCTGTCAGCGGTGCCGAGTTTATATCGCCTGGTCTGCCTTTTGCTTCAGTCAGTCGCATCCAGACCACCCAGATCCCAGTTCCCAGACTCACAACCACCACCACTTTCCCACCTGCACAACGGTTGGTGGGGCTTTTACCTTTCAACGTAAAATGGTGCACACACAGTCATGGACAGAGGAATGCACTGGAGGAGAGCACAGAAACTGGGCAGACCACAAACAAGGCAAAGATACGAGCCAGCCAAAAGGAAAAATTTATAAAATGTGAAAATAAAGCGGGTTTACTGTATTTTTCATGGCTTTCGCTAGCTCGACTCGACTCGGTTCTTCTGTCTTCCGTTCTTTGGCTCCTTTTCCCTTTCAAAAAGGACCCAGCAGCCACACCAGGGGAAAAGGCGAATGCGGATGAATCCAGGCCAGGACAGCCCAGAGAAGATGTGCACATTGAGGAGTCCAATTGCAGCAATTCAATAAGGACAGCCCTGCAAACCAGCGTGAGTGGCTCCTCCGTGAGGAGGACCCTTCTATGCCACCGACCCTTCTGCGAAAGCGATGCCAGAAAGGCCGCCCGTGGAAACAAATAAAGAATTTGTGATTTGGAAAATTAAATTTTTCGCTGAAAGCACACTGATGCCCCGTAATAAAATTAGGTATTTTGAATTCGTTCGCGCGCCTTTTGTAGTTGCCCTTTGTTAAATGTTGGGTTTCTTTTTCGGATGAAGCCAAAATAATTGGATCTTAATTTTTGGTTTATGAAGGGGAAAAGCGCGGTTCAATTGCAACTTAAAATACTGAAAGCGATTCGTAAGTTCTTTAAATTTATTGCACTTATCCACTTTCAATGATTTGTGTTTTTCGCTTTAATAACAGTGTTAAGTGTCCAAAATAAATCATTTTAATTTGATTAAAATTATTTTGATTACTAAGAGAAAATTGACTTAAAAGTAATAACTCATTTTGGCTTATTCAGCTTTCTCGGACTCAAGATTAATAAATTATCCTGTGATTTTTAGTTCACATATTTGAGTAGGAACTGAAATCAAATTGTTTCCAGCAACTAAGAGGAGTAGTAAATCAAACCATTGGAATCGGGGCCACTGACAGACTGGCCAGGTATCCTTTCAGAATATCAACTTTCCTGGCTAACAACCAGAATTAGTCAGCAAAACACGGCTGCTCTGCAATTAGCATCATGAGCACTATGCAATTTTGATGACCAAATTGCCATAAACCAGTCACTGACACACATTGGCCCAAAGCCCAAAGGCCGGAGTCCAAAAGTCCGGACGGGGGACACAGTGTACTCAACTGGGCGATAATCACGGAACACTGCACCGCACGCTGATGCCAATCAAAATTCAAAATTTCGACAGGCCTTCCCTTCCCATCTGTTCCCCCGAAATGAGGCGGGAGCAACGGACCGTGGCTACGTCGATAAGTCCCGAGTCCAGGACACAATGGACGCGGGTCAGATCATCCCACTGACCAAATTGCGGAGCACTCGCCGCATTAAACAGATAACGCATGCAAATAGGCGGCTGGCAAAATGCAGCAGTCTGTTGGCCCCGTGGTTAAAGTGCAGTTTCAGTTTCGGTGACTTGAAAAGCGTGTAAGAATCCACACATCCGGGAGGGACGAGGAGGACGAGGAGGAGGTGGTGCATAAAACTCCATTAGAGCCATAAAAGTTAAAAGCATTTTGCTTTCTCTGCAACCGGCTGGCAACTGCCAACTGCAGATTCCCGATTCTCGGGCCTCGGTCCTCGGGCCTCGGGCTCCCAGACTCCAGACTCCGGATTCTGAATTCCAGACTGTCGACTGCCAAGAGCCCGGAGCGTTCGATTGTTGCTGCTCAGTGATTGGAAATGGGACAGGGGACAGAGGACAGAGGACAGAGGAGGCAGACTACGGGTAATGGCAAACGCAAACGAAATACAATAAAAATAAAACGAGTAAGCGAAAAGAAAACGTTCGCTTCGCTTCGCTGGAATGGAATGGGACTGCGGGGAGGAAGACGCATTAACCAAACACCGTGAGTGCCAGAGGCAACAATAACCGTGCTCCTGCTTTCACCCCTTCCACCACTCATCGAGTTCACCCACCCACAACCCCCTTCAACCCGCTGTGACATCAGCATGTGTGCTAGACACCTTCGACCTGCACGAGTGTTTGCGACTACGGATTTCGAAAATCACTTAAATCTAGCTACTTTAATGCAGATATACAAAAAGTTTTAAAAACCCTTTAAAATATGACATAGCAAGTGTCCTGTGTCCTGTTTTATTTTCTAAGAAATTCTCGTTAAACATTTAAAGTAACATATTTTTTTTTAAACGATCGCTATTTACCAAAATATTTATTTAAATAAATATATATAAATATAAATATTTCAAAGATATAAAATAAAGAGCTAAAACTATACAGGCCCACCAAATTAAGATTTGTATAAGCGTAAAGAAAAAAAAGGAAAATTCAAAGCTGCCAACACTGGCCTCCGACTCGATTCCTAGGACTTTGACTGGCAAGAATATTGCCACTGGCAGCAGCTGCATCCACGGGGTCACCCGTGGCACCCGTATGGCGGATGACAGCGGAACTGGACACTTAATGTGGTCCCGTGCCGTAATTAGCAAAGCAGGCCAAGACCGGGCCAAACAAATGTGAACTTTTAATGAAACTAGACGGCCCCATGGAATGGAGCTACTGCGTGACCGGTGCCGGGGTCGGATTGCTTATGTATCGATCTGGCCCCGATGACGATGGCAGTGGCTAAGCCAAACAAAGTGGGGAGGCACCGGCTCCTCCTCCTCTCAGGCGGGGACAGCACGTGATTCTCGCATCTAGTCTGGTCAGAAGCAGGATGCTGCTGCGTAGAGCTCTTAATCCAACCCACATAATAAACGAATCCGACACGTCCCTGCAGTTGCTGGTTGCTGGTCGCTGCCATCGGGTTGTCAAAATAATTAAAGACGACAGCCGAAGCAAAATGATTATTTTTTCGATACAAGCCATCCGCATGCCCGCATCCACATGCGACCCCGGGCAGTTAACCTCAGCGCGTGCATCGCTGATCAGGAGGGAAGTGTTTGGGGATTGTGAAGGATCACTGGGAAAAATTAAGCCTGCTCTTTATAGGCAAAAGTCATGTTTTATGTTCTTGATGCTTAATTATTTAAATATAAACAAAATGTTAAATACTTTTCCACTTTTTTATAATGTTAAAGTAGAGAAAAATTATTAATATTAAATTAAAAAAAGGCCTGAAAGCAAAGTTGTGAAGTCGTTAAAAAGTTTCTTATACAGCAGAAATTCACTTTGCATTTTATATGAAATGAGGAAGATAGAGAGAAGCGGAGCGTAAAACGCACGCACACTAATAAATCTGTCTCTCATTGTGCCCAGGCCTTCTTTAGACAATTGTCTGCTTTCAAAACGATTCAATCACAACTTTGACAGTAAGACCTTGATTATAGATTTCTGCGAGTGTGTGCCAGCGTTTTATTATCTGCATGTGTTTGGGGCCTCGGAGGTGTGCACCTCGCTCGCAGCGATACCTTTGACCCGACCCGGCCAAAACAATTCCAGGCATCCAGCCCATCCATCAATAACCACATCACGTTTTTGTTATAAATTTGTTTTATATATTTTTCCATGGCAAAGAACCTCTCTCTCTCTTTCTATCTCTCTCCTTTTCCACGAATGCCTGACGTCGAACACTTTATGTGCAAATTTATATGGCAACTCGTGCGTGTGTGTGTGTGTTTGTGACGGGAGCTCACACACACACATGGAGGTGTAAATCCTATTGCAGAGCGCTAATGTGAGTGTGTGCTTTTAATCAAAGTTCTTGATGCGTCAAATCCTTGTCGCGATGCCTACAAATTAACTTTGCTGAGAGCGAGTCCCAAAGTCAAGCCAAAAGTTTCCAAAAAGAAATTAGCCCGACTGCGCGCCTGTTCATTGTGCGAATGTTTCGCGGAGCTGGTGAGGGTGAGGCTCCTCCTCGATGAGCTCTTCTCGGAAGAGCAAAACAGGGCAGGGAACAGCACTCAAACTGCAATTATGGAACTTGAAGTAAACTTGCTGTGAAACTCAAGTTGCAATCACAAAAGCTGCACGAGGGGCGGCATACATGGTAGTAACCATTAATGCAACATTACAGGACAGAGGGAGCAAAATGTAAGGAAACGACTGAGTATAAAAACCGTAGCACACTTACAGGCGCACCATCGAGAAGGACCTTTAAGCTCTCACGTTCATTTGGGTAATGACATTTTATTCACATCGCAGCATAATGAAAAATCTAGCGAGAAAGAAAGAAAACATTTCCTGTTTACATTCTCAAAATTGCCAAGTTGCAATTTATGGCGCGATTTGTTTATTTTCATTTTTTGCTTTGTTTCTCTTTCAAATGTGTGTACACACGCTGTGCCAGATGCATCTGTGTCTGTGTGTGTGTGTGGGGGGTGTCCTGCTTTTGTTGCCTGTGTTCGTGTGTTCTTGTGTTCCTGTGTGTGTGGGTGTGGGCGTGCCAGTCTGCTACATATTTTACAGCTTTGTGCGCTTGAAACGTGCCTGCTGGACATTAGTCGCCATTCGCATTGAGCCCGGTCCACTTGTCGAACAAGGAACGAGGAGGAGGAGGACGGAGGAGGATGTGGTGGGTCAGGGCACACATTGAGCAGAAGAATGCAATAATACATGAAGCGCAGCAGGGAAAACAGAGCGGTCAGTCAGGCATCCCGGCCAGCACCGTTTCCTTCTCGAGAGGAGCGCACAATAACAAGCAAGAAGTAGCATAGAAATTGTGTATTGGGCGACTAAAAGATACTCAGTATTGAGTGGTGTTTTTTTGTTAACAACACCACAAGTTCACAATGCTTAAAAAAATGTTTACATTGTAACAATCGACCAATAAAGGAGCTTGGTGTAGCTACACAATCGTTTTTGTTAACATTGTTTTGATATAAAAATAGTATAATATCTAAAAATAATTTAGATTAGGTTGTTTATTTAATAATTATAAATATTGTGATAGAGAAATAAGCTATATTGCAAACCCTATTAAATTGCTAACCTTGATAAATTTGTTCCTAGACATTTATGTATGCAAATGTTCCTAGTTTAAACCACTTAATGAACTTGATGGTACCCTTCCCCTCTGTCGATCAGGTGAGAGGTCTTCGTCGAGAACTTTGCCCAAGTACTTTGACAGCTATCTACCCAGTGGCCTTGCAGGAGGTGTGATTGATTGACAACCCCTCGTGTCGGGGTCTCTACTCCTTCACTCCGTGCCACACTACGCATACGCCCCGCGGAGCCGTGCTGCAACCATCACTCATTATCCCACGGCTCGGGCGCCATATGCAACGTTGGCTGCAGCACAACCACTCACCCACTCAACCACCCAACCACCCAACCCACCTACAACAACCCACCATCCACCGGCCATTTTCTACACTCTTAGATAACTTTTTCACGCTGCGCTCTGCACGTCTTTTTGTTCTGAATACAAAAACGCGCACAATGTGCAAAAGTGTAATGAATTTTTCCGCTGTTGGGGCACATAAAAGAAATGGACAACAACAGGAGCCAACAGGACAAGAGCAAGAAAATGAGGCACAGCGACGAGCAGGGGAAGGACAAAGCGCAGCTGCATAGAAATTTACTTTTTGTTCAGCACTCACAAAGAGCGGCTAATTAATGTCATTGTTTTTTGACAGCGCAGCGTCCGCTGCATTATTAAAAATGCATTTGGCAGAGGACGACAGTGGGTGGAGCAGGATGCGATGTGAGGGTGGATGGGTACTTGTGGAACTCCTTGGGCAGTTCTCGAAACAGAGAAACCCTTTGCCTGTGCCATCGGTTTCCCTGGGCTTCCTTTGTCTGTCTGCGTGGGCGCAGGCCAAACATCACATCCCATCACTTTCCTGGGCAAATAAGCGCAGACTCGCATACAAAGGACTAAAAGGCTGTTTGCATAACAATTTCTATTGATTATTTTTGTTTGTATTGAACTTGCCGCCGTTTATCCCTTCGTCTGGGGCAAACAATGCAGCAAAGTATGCCGGGAATTCCTATTATAGCCACAAAACAAAGGACCCAACAAAGTTTCAATAAAAACCCCCTCCACGCGAGATGTCAACTGTTTTAATGCGTGCCAGAGTTGGCAAATATTATCGCTCCCGCCCCAAATAATTTCTGCCGCAGGCGATCATCGCTCAGTCCTAATGTGAAGCGAGTTTTCAGTGCCAGGACCTTGCCTAATTGAATTAGTTAAGTTGGCTCTGGATCCCCTCCGTTCCCCTGGAATTCCTCCGTCCGGACGTGCAACAAATTCATTTTGCAACTTGTGCCCCGACTCTGCTCCACAGACTCAACTGTCTGCCGACTCGACTGCTGGTAATTATAATAAACAACAACTGTGTCCTGTTTACTTCATCATAATTAACATAATGGGACTTCAAGTACAAAGATGTTGACAGTAAAGAAGAAAAATATGACAAGATTTTCATGTTGCCGTCGCCGCCGCCAGTTTACGATGCTCCTCATCCAGGAGCAGGAGATGGAGCCACCAGCACGGGGACGACGGGCAGCAACTCTTTGCCGGTGCCGTTGCCGTCCTTGTGCCGTTTGGCCATTTTTCGCTGTTACTCGATGTTTGTATTGTCATTGTCTTTGCGTGTGAGTCTGTCAGCTGCACACGGAGAAAAATGAGGTCTCAAAGTGGGATAATGTTTAAAAGAACAAAATCTTTAACAAAATGTATGTAATTGATTTACTTACTTCATTAAGTTTATTTAGTCAATTTAAATCAGGCCTGGGCATAGTGAAATATTTTTTAACGAAGTATGTACATAACATAAGGGTTTAGTTACCTCATTTTAAAACATATTCATCTTATAGTTATACTATTATTTTCACTGTAGCCTTTTCTGTATATAAGTCTTGGTCTTCCCCGATCCCAACTCCTTGTGCTTCATCTGCGATGACGGCTTTGTTGGGCTCCGTCTGTGCTGTGCTGTGCCTTGTCCTTTCGCGTTGTCCTGTGTAACGCACTCAAATTAATGCGACTTCATTAACACTGTTTACCCGTAAATGTGTCGTGGTCAGAGGAGGGTGGAGCCGGAGTCGGAGGCGGGAAGAGGAGCCATAATCTAGCATGCAAATGCTTTCACTTTAAGGCACGCATATTCAAATTACACCGCAGAAGAAAAGCTGGCACGAGGCAGCCAAAAAACCAACAAAGCACTTTAAAATAATTTCCACTTTTACCTCCACCTCCAGTTTTTTTGTACCCTTACAGGAGGAGCCGCCTGAGGCTGACGCGGACGCTGACGTTGAGGTTGACGTTGACGCAACTTTAAAATGCGACATGTCATTTCTTACTTTTCAGCATTTCCCACCGAGCTGACGGTAATTTGGTTGGGGCCACGCCCCCACCATTCCCAGTCCCTTGGGAGTAATTTTGCGTTTTGTATTTTGCGGTTTTTGTGTGCTGTTCGGATCCTGTACAGTTCAGCTCCTTCGTGCCTTGTTTTTTATATCAAAATTTAACAAATTCGCTGAGGTCTACATATGCTCGAACGTATGTGCGTGCCATGTAGTACATACATATGTGCACTGAGCGAAAAGTGGGGCGACCGCACTTAGCGCGAGGCATCTGGCAGATAGGCTTTAGTCTGTCGCACTAATCAAACTTTATCTGAGCAAGTTTATGCTTGACTTTGTCTTACCCGAGCATCTCGTCCTTGTCCTTGTCCTCAGCTCTCAGTTCTCAGCCTCATTTCCCCGAGTCCTAAGCCGTAGTCAAACACAAAACACACACACAAAATTTTGGCCATGTAATCAAACACATGCGGACCAGGACGAAGGACGTAGCGATTCGCTTTTACATAAGAGCGCTTGTGTGTGTGTGTGTGTTTGTGCTTGCATGTATTTGTTTTAAGATGAGTTAGAAATATTCGTGCTTGGTTTGTTTTATGGCACCATAAATGCTTGTTTCATTGCAAAGTCGCACATTTATTTCCTTTTGGCGTTTTGCGGTTACAGTTTGCGCCAGGCGCATCTTCCTCCTTCCCTTTTCCATGTCCATGTCCTTAACCTCAAACCCAAACTCATGGGCACATTAAAGTCAGCAGATTGCTTTAAAGCCGCGTATGCAAGAAATCGAATAACCTTACTTTATGCCTGATACGAGTCGGTATATTGAAGTTTATGTGGCGAGGAGGAGCAGCAGGAGAACGGGGAGGCAACGCGTTGTGATAATAAACGCAAATGACTGCTACGGGAATTCGGGAACAAGCGACGCCTTCGCCCCTGGACAGAAGCGGAAACAGAGCTGGGAGTTGGGAGCAACCACGGCAAGGGTGGTCCGAGAGGAAGAAACGGGACCGCAATGGTAGCCTCAAGTTAAATGCAGATAGAAAAAAACAAGGCTATATTTAAATTTGTCCTGTTTAAAAACTTCTTTGTATGCTAAGATACCTCATTCATTCGAAATCTCTTAACTTTTTTAATTTAATAAGTCCAATGAACATTTTCTGCTGGTCTAAAACATTTTCTTTAAAACATATACTATTTTTCATTCCTTTTATTTGCATCCTTTGTATCCCTTTGAAGCCCAAAACGTTCCCTTTAAAACTACAAACATCTCGCAACCATTTCGTTACCATATCATTTTAAAAACAAAGTTCTCAAACAACAGTGTAACACGCATTCTCGCATTTAGAGCGCGCTGCGAAATGATTTTAAAATTACAAAACAAGAAGGAAAGCGGCGGAGGAGGAAGAGGAGGAGCAGGAGCAGGAGAAGGAGCAACCCGAGCCGAGGCTCATTACGCATGCCAGCGTTTTGGGAATACGGCAGGTTCACAACACAACACAGCAGAACCAGGACAACACAACAGGAACAACTCGAACAGCCATTTCAGAGGGATGAGAGCGGGTGACAAACAGGAAGCTGTGGAAAAGGAAAAGGACAAGGACTCGCAGGCATCTTGAGAGGCGTTCCCTGTCCGTCGCAGTCGTTTGCCCGTAATGAGCTAAAAATAAGTTGCCTAGACCACAGCAGCAGCAGGAGCAGAAGCCCGGACTAAAAACCCGGACCACCACGACACCGATGTGATGTGAGCTGCCTGCTGATGTCTGTGCATGGTTTATGCATTAGGAGAGCAAAGTAAACCTCAATCAAGCGCGAGGGAAGATAGTGCGGGGATACCAGTTCCTTGGCTTCTCCACAGCCTTTACCTTTACCTCTACCTTTTCCTCTACCTCGTTGTGCGCCATTAACGTCTTCAACTTCCTGTTAGTGAATATTTCAATTATTAATGCCGCCGCTCTCACCACCACCCCGTCCCGCCCCGTCCGTTGGCACCCAGAACATACATAAAAATGTAAAGCAGCGTCGACTACCTTCACCTGTACCTGTGCCACCTGTCCCCCAGTCTATCCAGCGTCTTCTTGCCTAGAAACTCTAAGCTGATGACTACGGGGGCGTTCCGAGACGACGACCGAGCGCACTGATGACGTCGTTACATTTGTCGTTGGCATTCACCATTCACCATTCCCCATTCCCCATTCTTGATTCCCGACTCCCGACTCCTCCGCTGACTGCTAAGCTCCGTGTGTTGATGGCACATTGTGCATTTTTCATAATATGCCTGCAATCGTAAGTGGGAAATGTCGCCCATGCCCATTAATGCAGCTAACTGCGATGCGATGGGATGGTGTCTGAATCTTTGCTGCGTCCATGGACCACACAAAACGGGCTTAGCGCAAAGCTGGAAGAATGCGCGTTTTCCGCAGCCCCAGCTGAACACACTCCATTCTCCACGGACCGTCTCCGACCATTTCTATTCCACTCGCTGTCGCCGTCGCCGTCTCCTGGGTTCGGTGTGCTCAGCTCTCTGTGGTCTCTGCGCTTTGTTAACTTATCCGGCGGGATTGAAAACAAGCTGGTTCCCGGTTATAGCTGAATGACTCTCTGACTGACTGACTGACTGACGGACTGCCTGACTGACGGACGGACTGGTTGACAGACTGACTAGCTGACAGATAGACAACAAAGCTGGCCGCAGCCGGCTGGCTGGCATCTTGACTGCCGTTGACATTTGAGGCATGGCCACTGGGAGAAGGAGTGCCACACTGAGGGTAAAAACAACAAATAGGGTCAAGATTATTGGTCTTGGCTGTAGGATTTCTTAGCGAGGAAATTTGTGAGTTATCAAAGCCACGTTTTATTAGCAACTGAACCGAGAATAAGTTATAAGTTTTTAAACAGATAAAAAATGGAAAAAAATTAAAAACAAATTTTAAAAGATATAAAAATATATCTTTAGCAAACTATTGATAAGAAATTTAAAAGGAAGTATTAAAATGTCCAAAAATTTACCAACAACTTAAAACAAAGCTTTGAATGCAGATTAAAAGAAAGAGAGACACACCACAATAAAATCAGATATAATTAAGTTGAGCTATGAGTTTTTTAGCAGATATAAAATTAATTTTTTTGTGAAAAGAACAAAGCTTATGATGTGTGGGTTAAAACAGACATAAGCTGTGAGAATTAAATAAAGAAAATATGCTGGAATTTATATCATTCATATAGTAGAGGAAAAAAGAGGAAATCACAATATTCAAAGATGTTATTGTGCGGTAAGATGCTTTTAAGAGTACAATTTATATATTTCTTTTAGTGTAGCTTAAGAGGGGCTTGGCAATAGCAATTTCTTGGGATCTAAGAGCCGGCAAACGCTTGGGGATGCAGCGCTTTGAATTATGCAGCTGAGTGTAGGATCCGGGTCCAAGTCGCGGGGAAGAGGAAGTTGAGTGAAGTGGGCCAGACTCTGTCCGGAGATTGATGCCCTCTCTCTGGGGCTCATTGGAATCGGATGGCAGGATGGTCGGATGGTCGAATGGCAGGCAGACCACGTGCTCGGCATCCAGCCGTGCCCTCATCAGTCATTGATACGCCTCCGTAATCGTTGTCATTGCCGCAATCCACGCCCAGTTCGGCAGCGTCGTCTTTGGCATATCCCGGACTTCATTACGGCGGAGCTGTGCAGCAGCAGCAGCACCGGCGAATTCATTTACATTGGTCCTCAGGTTAATTTTGACAAATGGCTTCGATCTCCCTAATGTATTGGAGTAATTTAGCAAAATTAATGCCCTAATTAATCAGGCAGCGTCTTCGTTTCCCTTCTCCTTACTCCCTACCCATTTCCATACCCAAACCCATATCCAAATACCCACCGTAAAGACAATCTGTCCGTTATCTCGGCCTTATCGATGTGTATTGGCTGGCTGTCTATTTAGCAATCAGTTGCGCAGCTTGTCTATGTCTTACCCTCCAAGAAGGAGGAGAAAGGAGGAAGGAGGAGGGTCGTATAATGAGGCTTAGTTTGTAGCTTAACTCGGAGGCACAGGCAAAACGTGGAGGTGAAACATGGGACTCCACGGGACTACGTGAGCGCACGAAAGGAAGTGTGCGAGTGGAGCGAGCACAATACGCCAATCAGTGTGGCAAATAAATTGGTATAGTTCGAGGTGGGGATGTGGGTGGAGGTGGGTTTGGCCTGATCTAACACGCAAAGTTTCTGATTTAATGACGACGCCGCTAGCGGACAGCTGGATCTGGATTACGGGCCGTAATTTGCGAAACCACACCTTGGAGTTGGCCTGCAAAGTCAACTTAAATTGAAATAGAGAGAGATGTGTTGTGTATTTTAAGCTTCTTAAATGCTTTGGTTTCAAATTTGCAATTAATTATGTGTATGCTGATGTTTGAAATTTAATCTCGGACCGACTGTGAACCGTGAACCGGAAACCCAGACCCGTGCCCCGTGCGCCCTTAGATCGCAATCAACGACAGGCGATAGGCCCGGTATTTTATTGCATAATTATGTCATTAATATTGGAATCAAAACGGGGAGACAGTGAGCCCACAGGGAAAAAACTCAATTGGTAACAAAGATATTTAGCAATTTCCGGGTGCTGCTGGTTGCTCCGTGCTGATAAATTCGCCTGAAAATAATTTAATTTTGTAATTTTGCCGTTACGACGGCGACGTGGCAGTGGCAGTCGGAAAAGGAGGCCGAGGCTCCTCGCCTCCTCAGCCGCGTAATTTTTCCACTTTCGCTATCGACTTTTCCGATGTCGCGTCGCCGAGTTGTCAGCTCGCCAAAACGCAAATTGGCATAAATGTTTTCAGCATTGACAAAACGTTTTTGGCATAAACACGAAGCCCTATCGGTATCCTTGATCTAAATTGTGCACAACCGCAAGCGATCAATAAGGAAGAAGGAAGGGACCTGGACGAGGGTACTACAACACAGGTCTAGGCGCCGTTCACGAGGTCAAGGATGAGGGCGTGGGAATTTGCATGAACAACAAACAGTTCAACTTTGGCGCCTTCTGCCTCTGGCTTTTCAGCCATTTATCCACCCTCGCCCACAATAAAACTGTATTATGAAATTAACAAGTTGTAAAAGCAATTTAAATAAGCATTTGTGCAAATAATTGCCGTTGTCTCTCTCGTTTTTAGCTTTTAGCTGCAACTGCACATTGCACAGTGCACAGTGCACATTCGGGTGACAAGATGGCAGATAGAAGAGCCACGTTTTCTGCTGCGCTGGCGTATTCTTTTAATTTCGCAATTAAATATTTAATGAGCAGCAGACTCGGCACAAACTGCCGGCATTGCGGCACTCTCATTAAGACCAGAAGCCAGGGGAAGTGCTGGAGATCTGAATAATTGTGGCCGGTGACGAGGAGGCCTGCAGACGCAGTGTCCTGCCAGCAGCTTGGGTCTCCCAGTCTGCCAGTCTAATTGCGAGCATTTAAGCCAACTTAGTCGCAGCTCCAGAGCTCTCCAGCAGCACAGTCGGAATCCACTTTATTGCAAACGCTTTGATCCGTATCAATGATTCACCTCCGATTTAATTTGGGAAGTGACGATTGCAGAGCAGAGCAGCAGCCTCCTCCAATCGACATGCAAATGAAGATGATTTTCCGGTGCAAGTGCAAGCTGATTACCCAGGACTCCGGCTCCAGCTCCTGTGTGTCCTCCTGTCCTCCTGTGTATCGATTGTATTCGGGGTTCCATGAATTCGTGGGCCTGGTCAGGTGCCTAATTGTCCCCCTGGGCATACGTACATGGCATATGGAATATGGAATGTTACTGCGAATTCAGATGCCATCGTTTTATGTGCACTTCACATGCGATTGCAAAATTAATTGCATACTTTCAGGCACCGACTGCGGTGGTCCTGCGGACCGAGTTGCTCTCCTGACTTTAAGGCCATTCGTGCCGGCTCCTAACCGCAGCACTGGGCTTTAATCGCCGCCTGACCACGCCCAGTTCAGCTCACCCACCGCGATTCGCGACTACCGACTGGCGACAACCGGCTCTGTGCAATGGTCTTGCAAATCGAATGTCAATTTTCGACTCATTTCACGGAACACTTGAATTGGTTTGCAGGAACCAGCGAAGCCACCGACCAGCGAAGGACCAGCACAGCACGGCCACTCGTGGAGGTCTTGTGTTTGTGCTCTTTTCGTTTGGCTTAATCGTAAAACTTCTGTTTTCGATGGCATCGACGACAAGCCCAGTACAGTTTAGGTCCCTAACCCAATCCCGCATCCAATCCCATCGCCCTGCCTTCCAGTTTTGTTTTCTCCGGCTTTATTACTACTGCCCAGAAGCTCAGAGCGTTAGATGTGCGATTGTATGGGAACTTAATGGCGAGGGGAGATACAAAACATTCAGCTCAAGTTCAATATTCTTTTAGATATATAGAATTTACCCAGAAACATTTGAAAATTAAGCAACTGGTAAAGTGAAAAGCTATTTAAAAGCAAGGATTCATTACCATTCCAAGTTAAGCATAGTCAGTAAATGGGTTGTTTTTTTCTCTCCGAATCTAGGCTTATAAAGTACCATAATCTGCTTTAGAAAACTAAAAAATGTTCTTAAATCTTATCATTAAAATGGTTAAAAATAAATAAGAAAAATTAAATCAGCTTACACACATCGAAACATTTTAAACACTTTAAATACTAGTTGATCTACATATACAACATACTTTAATAAAATTCAAATATGTTGCTTTAACTTTTTTGCAAGTGAAAAGTAAATGTTATCTCTATGCAAGGACCAAAAATGGAATTTCCTGAGCCTAAGGCCACGTAGGTGGATTTTTTGAAAAATTCCTATTTCGACCAGGAATGTTTTTGTTAATAACCGTGTCCAATTATCTGCCCTCCCCACGCACTGCATACACGAACTACGGAGGACTCCGGTCGCACTGCTCTCATCCGTAATTGCGCTTTGGTTTTCGCTGGTCCGCCGTTCGCTTAATGCTTTCAAGTTTCAATATATCGTCAATGGGCGCCACATACTTCAGCTGCAGATAGCGCGGTTCAAGGCTGGTCTCTGGTTTGTGTTCTGGGGTCCCAGTTCCAGTTTCAGTCCCACTGCCGGCCAGTCCAGTGGTTAAGCCCCCTAATTGCGTATCCCGTGACACCGCGGAGCCCCTCCTCATCTCTGCCAGAATCCCGACTCTCGATTCTCGGTGCTCTCTGCCCTGTCGAGTGTGTGTAAGTGTCCCAAAAGTGTGTCAGCTGTGGGAGTGGGCAAGGGGAGTGGGCAGAGGGAATGCTGCAATTTCTGAATCGCTTAAGTTGTTGCTGTTTCTGCGGTCGATTTTCCATTAAATCGAATCGTCCTGGCACTCGTATTGGTTTTGCGGTCATATCACCGCCATCCGCCGTCCGGTGGTCATCTGCACTCTCCATCCCCATCCCAATCCCCATCCACCACATCATCGGCTGTTGTAATGGCCGTGGTCTTGGCTATCGAGTGTTTTCGGCAGTCAAGGAAATGGACGAGATAGCCGAGGGTACAACAAAGTTGCTCAACGCTGCACATAGGGAAAATTTCAACATTTAGGGCGACAAAATTATTTTGTTGTTTATTATGGTAGTAAACCCGATATAATATGCATATTTGATACTTTAATTATTCTGACTCAAGATTTGCAAGCGTATTGGTTCATAGAAAGTAAGACACCAATATCTCGAAAACTAGAGCCAATCTTAACAAACGGATTTCAGATTTGAGTTCAGGGTACCAATTTACTTTAAGAACTGTTATCATCTTTACTTTTTCATCGCGAAAGAAGCTTTTGCCTAATAATATATTACAGAAATAATATTTTACTTACTTGCTCACACAACTTTTGCACCTGATTTTCTCGCAAATTGGGGCAAGTTGGACCTCAATTTTTTTTGACAGTTAGCTGGTTTAATTATTAATCGATTGTCATAGAAATAAAAGCTTGGACGAACTTGGAAAGGTATTATTTTCACTAATGAAGTAGAAAAAATAAAGGAAAATTTGGGTGTATCTTTGACGGCCTTTAGCTGGTCGAAATGTAGACATTGAAGGTAGTTTTCTTAAAATACTATAAAACAAAAGCCTGTATTTTCAAAATCCATCACTTTTATTATTTTTTTTAACTTAAAAGACCAAATAACACCACTTTAAATAGTTGTATTTTTAAATTTGTCTATATCGATTACTCGTAGATCAAGTTTCGGCTGGCTCGCAGAGACGCACGGGCGCACTTTTAAAAAATTAAATTAGTACCTTTTGTTCGTTCGGGTGTCTATTATTTTTTGCAGCGATTAGTTTCCTCATTGGTCAACTTTAAAAAAATGACTTTTGTCGCCCTAAATGTTGAAATTTTCCCTATGTGCGCTGGTAATTCCGATCTCTGTGAATATTTTTCCATATGTGACTCATTCGCATTTTCATGGCGGTTCAATAAGTGGCAAAGTTCAAGAATAAAAAAGGGAGCGGAGATAAAGTTCTGCAACAATGTTTCGTCCACGGCTCATAAATTATTCTCTCGTTGGGACGGAGGACGGGGGTTTGTCAAAGTTGTATTATGATGTTTAGCGTTTAGTTTTTGCCCGACATCCGATGGGGGGGATTCGGATTAAGCCCGAGGACTGACTCTCAACCCGTTGCGGTCGCCTCAGATGTTGGCCTTGATGTTGGCTGCTGCTGCCCTGCGCCTCCATGTCCTTTGTGCAGCGGAGTGCAAAACTTTTCAATGGGCAGCCGAGTGGAATTGACTGCACACGTAACCGAAGCGAACCAAAAACCGAACAGAACGCAGGGAAAGTGCTCTTGGCGATGCCGGCAGAAGCCAGCAGCTGGCTGCGGGGCTTTTCTCTGCCTTTTTTTGGCCCCCGCCTTTCCCCGCTTTCCCCGCTCCTTTCCTTTGCAAGACTTTTAACGAATTTCATTTAACAAACTGCGGCTCCCCGGACACATAAAAGGTGTCGCAGCAGAAAAGGCGAAACAACGACCACAAATGCGCCAATTGTGTGTGTTATTTATGGCTTTAGGTGAGTGTGTGTGAGCACAGGAAGAAAACAGACAGGACAAAGCTAAATTGGTGTCTTCTCAAGTCATTTCAGAGCTGTGAAAAGCCTTTTTAAAAGTATGTGTGAGAGAAACGTTTAAAACAGACCTGGGCACGAGGGTAAGATTTTGAGTCACAAAAGCTAGCAGCTGACAGAGAATGAGAGAACTCACGCACACTAGTAAACATGACTCTCATAGTGCCCAGTCCTGCTTTAAATATATTTTATTTTATTTAACAAAATAAAATGATACATTAAGTAAAAAGACTTGATTTTTTTACAGTGCTAGTTCATAGAATGCTCGTTGATTATTTATGGGCTCCCGAAAACGGGAACATTCATTAAATTTGTATACAACCAACGAGTTTGAGGATGTTGGATATTTATGCTGGCCTCTGTGAACCAGGGCTTGTGCCGGTAAATTGGTACATTCTATTAAGGGTCTTGCCAACGAATGGGTTATGAGATCCCTGTCTGCTTTCTGCCTGCCTCCCGTCATCCGGTGTACATACTCGTTTACTCATTAGCGCGTTGCCCGTTATCATCAATTTGCATTAAATAACGAAACGCTAAAAAAGTTTAACGACTAAACAAATTGCCAACTCCCAGCCAACAGCCAAAACAACAACAACAAAAACAGAAGCGATGGCAGGGGGATTCCCCCTTTTTGCCGTTGATTAACAGTTTGTGTGCTGTTCCCCTTTTGCCCCCAAGAGCCATGTGCGTGCTGGTGGGTGGAGGTGGGTGGGAAGTGGGTGAAAGTGGGCGTGGGGTGGGGCCTCTTGATGTATTTATTTATGCGACACGCGAAATGATAGATTTCTGCCCTCCACATATTTATCAAAATGAAAAGCAGCAAGAAAAGAAGAGAAACGAAAACAAAGCTCAAGGGAGCTGGCATATCCGAACAGGAAATGTCGCTGCAGCACTGAGAGAAATGCAGTATTACAATGAAGTTTAGGTTTTTGCATACAATTATGATTGAATATTTTTAAAAAGTAATTTTGTAATTTATTTAAAATTTTTGTGCGTTCAAAGTAATGTTTTATTAGCGACTGGCTCAAAAAGTTTCACCAAATAAAATTGAACGAAGTGCTACTAATTTAAATAATTCTTTAATTTATAATTTACAACATAATATACATAGGTAAAGACATAAAATAATAGTAATTGAATTTTAATTTCCTAAGTTAAAAACAAAGGTCCCTTTTTAATCCCTGTGTATTTTTCTCTACACATATACGCTTAGTGGTGTTGGGGCAGGCCATGTGCCACCTTTGTGGCACTGCAGGGCAGCGAGCAGACATTTTTTGTTGGCCTTTCAGGGCAATGTCAGGACGCGAGCTGAATGCCAAAAATTCGCTGATAAATTATATGACATGGCATCATGTGTCACACAAGGGGGGCGGACGGGACGGGACGCAGTGGGAAAGTAGGCAACGAATCGGGAATCGGGAGCACAAACACAAATAGACGTGCCAGGTTGAGTTGAGGAGAAGACAGGACTCCGCTGTGGTAGCTGTGACAGCGGAAAAAAAAGGCGGGGATGAGATGGTGACGGGCTGTCAGATTCGGAGGCAGCGCAAGTGGGAAATAATTTGAATAATCTCCATTGTTAAAGGAATTTGTCTAGCTTCGGATTGGGATTCGCACCTGGAAGCGAACCGGTCTGATTGCTGTCGGGGAATTCGCAGAAATATTTCATCTTTATGGCTTTAATATCCTGTGTGTGTGTGTGTGCAGCTGCCAATATCCTGTCTGCACTTTGCTAAATTTCAAAGGATCAAAGCGGAGTTTCCCCCAGCTCAAACATATTAACTTAATATTTCTCTCCCCCTGCCAATGCCAACAAAAGGAGCGTTATATGAGCTTGTTTGTATGAGTATGAAATGACATTTTAATGCCACGTTATATTTTCATTGTTGTTGCTGTTTGTCACCGTCGTCGTCGTCGTCCTGACGTCCTGACGCTGCTGGGGTGTCCCAAAGTCCCTTCGTTCCTGCGTCCTGCTGCCTCACACCAGCGAGCAAGCGAGCAAGGATTCAGGATTCAGTCGGCGAGCGAGCATCGCATCGAACGCTTTGTGGCAACATGTAAAATCCATTTATTTTGACATGAAACACATAAATCTATATTTGATCCATTTCTTTCTCCTTCGCCCACAATTCCGCAGGGGGAAGAAGGTGTGAAGTCATTTCCTTGGCTTTGGAAATTTCTCCACCCAGCTTTGTCTGCGTGGCTGCTTTAAAAAATCAAATTTGACGTTTGTTATAGAAAATGACATTTATGCTTTTCAATTTCACGTTGCGTTCCCAGCCCGCATCTGTCTGGGGGGCAGGGGAAGGGTCCTAATTGAACTTAGCCGGGGATAAGACCCTGAGTGCTGCTCCTCCGAATGGAATCGAATCGAATGAAAAGGAATCTAGTTCGCCTGCCATCGATGATGGGCTTCCCAATCCTGACAGCTGCCGCACACACTGCATCATTGTGGGTGAGCTGCCTCTGCTTCTGGTATCGGTGCCCAGCCAGCATAATTGATTGCACACAGTTGCAGTGGCAGACACTCTTTGGCTACATCAGCTACATCTGTGCAACTAGCTGCAACATAAACACAACGCTGCCGACTGCCACGCCCTCTTTTTGGGCCACGCCCCCTGCCAGAAACAAGCGTGTGTCGTTAGTACTCTTCATTTTGGCCAGTGTGCGGATTTGTTTGATCTTTCCTTTGGAATTTGTTGACACTAAAGTATTATGTGCTTTTTAGGCTAAATAATATTGCATCATATGCTGTTCAATGGTAAAATTCATGTTATACTTAAAATTGAACATGTCTTTAATTTTCTTATCAATGTATATGCCACGATAAATAATGTGATGAAATAAAAACATGAACACAAGTCACCTCGTGTTGAAGATTTCAACAAAATAAATAGTTTTATACCGTCTATTTAAGTATTTCGTCACGTCTCGGTTAGTTTTGAATTTTTGCAGTGAAGCAATAAAAAAAAAGTAACTGTGAATACTTTTAAATAATGAAAAAAAAAATCTTTTAATGGAGCAAACTGGGTAAAATGTTTGCACATGCTTTTACATGTTTTTATTTGAAAAACAAGCTTTAACAATTTAATATATACAATGTTTTGATTGAACAACCTTTACTTTTATTTAAAAACACCATTTAAATTTAAGAAATTATTTTTCTGCCAGCGTGCATACAGAAAACTTATACCAAAATGCAGAAACATAATATAAAAACACAATGAAAAATAAAAAAATTAGTGTTAATTATAATATTGACTTTAAAACTACAGAAGAGAGCACTTAAGTTGCGACTCTGGCCATTCCTAATGTGAATTATGTTGTAAGCAATGTTGCAACAATATTTGCTCCGCAAATGTCGTTCCGAGGCTTCCCACGAGAGGCAGTGCTCTAATTCCGGTTTTGATCCTGTTCCTGCTGCTACTGCTGCTGCTGCTGCTTAACAGCATGCTGTTTCTGCTTGGCCTGCTCCTCGATGATTAATTATATTGCTTTTGTTCTATTTCTGCTGCGTCTTTTGCAATCCAACTGAGTGTGCCACTATTTGTTATTGTATGCATTTGTGGGTGTGTAGTGTAGTGAGCAGTGTGTAGTGTGTGTGGGTGGGTGGATGCCCGTATCTCGTGCATATAATTTATACGTATCTGCGAACTTGTGTACATATATATGAAGTATAGTATATCCCTGCGCTGGCAATTTACATTGTTCGCTGCAGCGCTGCATTCAAACAATGCGGTTTAACACTCGGTGCATCTGCAGCAACAGCAACATCAGCAACATGAGCAACAACAACATCAGCAACAGCAACACACGTTTATTGTATTTGACATTGTTTCAAAAGTTAAGTTGGCTGTGGCCACATCAGCTCACAACTTATGCAACGTGTGTTTGGGTGGCCAATGAAATCATAAATCTGGCCTGGCAATTGCAATCATGTTCTGTGAGACATTAAATAGTTGCATCGGGAAAAAGCGGTAGATCTTTCTGATAAACATTTTACACAGAAATAAATATTTAAATAAAAATGTATAAGAAATATCCAAATAACAGTGCGTGTAGATACTTTTTTTAAGTGTTTCTAGCGAACGCACAAATCAATACTTCAATAAGAAAAAAAAAAAGCCAATGGTAAAATGTTTTCTTTCTTTGGTTAAAGTATTAAAGTACTGATCAACAAAATATTACGCATCCGCAACGTTGGTAAAATATAATATACTAATTTAATTTCCTTTTGACAAAAGTTTGTTAAAGTATTAGTAGCTATACCACAAACTTTTAAAAAGTCAACAAAATACTACGCACACGCCTGTCGGTGGACTTTCTTCATCCTTTTCAAAATTGTTCATTTTTTTTTTAACATAAAGAAGGCTTGGGGAATACTTTTTCTAAAGAATGTTTCTAAAAAGTTTTTAGTAAAAACCCTGAATTTTAGCATATCTTTTTGAATCTAATAAATTTGTAAAGTTGTTAAAAAAATCCAAGAAAAAAAGGACCATGATAGGTGACAAAAAGCGAAATGGAAACAAGAAAACCACGGTTATGAAAAAGCCCAAAACGGATCCACAGGAGCAGCGTTTCTTGAAGACCCGATTCGTTTCTAAACGTCCACCTGTGCCACCAAATGAGAGGGTCTGGCGAAGGACAGTTATCCGGACGAAGTCCAAGGCGAAGCTCCCCAAGCTGTTCCGCATGGATCGGGTGACAGGGCTGCCGGTGGACTACGAGAGGACCGTGCAGCAAGTGATGCACCAGGTGAATCCACACCTGGCCAACCGGCTTAACCACGAGCAGGTGCAGCGGGAGATGCTGACCAACATGTTCGCGGAGGTAGTGCGCCAGAGATGCTGGGATAGGAGACCCAATGACCTTCACCAAATGACCAAACACCAAGTGCGAGCATTGCTCAAGGATCAGCTCCTCGGCAAAGCCGAAAAGCGCGCCAACGAGAACTTGAGCCATTTTTACAGCGTTTGGTGAGCTAGAAAACTTGGCCCAAATCAAGGATCCTTTAATTCCAAATATCTTAAAAAACTTTCACAGCAAACAGGGACCACGTAAGATCCCCAAACAGGGTCCCACACATACGAGTTGGTTTAATTTGAACCAGCTGAGGATCAAGAGTACCTTGTTCTAAGTGAAAGTCCAGTAATGTCTTGTTTTGGCTACTTGAAATTGAGATGGCTGATAACTAGAGCTTTCAAATAAATTATTTTGTATTTTATTTATTAAATAAAAATAAAATTATTAAAATATACCAGCGCAGCAAATTAAACAAAATTTTAATTGTAGCGCTAGTCACAACAATTTAAAAACTATCACGAAATTAGCTTTGGTGATTTTTAACTTTAATTAAAGATACATTTTCAATACATTGTGTTTTTATTTAAACTCGATTGAGTTTTTTTTTTAACAAAATGTAAAATTGTTGCTTTGATTTTGTGTTAGAGTAATGTCATGAAATATGTATTGTGTACAAACAAACCAAAAACCAGTGATCGAATTTTTCAATTAATGGTGTTTCTACTTTAATTGAAAAGACTTTTCCTTAATTAAATGTACATTTAATAGTTGGTTGTGCGTTAGAGTAACCTAGTTATGAACTTAGTCCTTAAACTACACAGGCTGCCTAATGAACGAATTTCTTCCTTTTTGTGTACGACTACTTCACCTTCTTCATTTAAATGGCCTCAAAGGCAAACATCAACATTGATTTAAATAGAGATTCCAGGTCTGTGCCCCAAATTAAATTCTGGGAAATTGCATTACTGAGCTGTGTTCAAGTTTGTGTGTGCAACAAAGCTGCTACAATACATTTTGTGTAGAGACTCTCGTAAAAATATGAACAGCAACTGCCGTAAATAAATCCGTTCAAAGTGCAATGTCGAATGGTCAGTTAGGGTCATTCGGCTCATATCTATGAATTTATTTGCGCTCGCAGTGCAAAAATGAAATGAGATTTATGGCCAGGCTGTGGGGGTGGATAGTCCACTGTCTGCGGTGGCTTTGATCCGTCGGGGTCACCAAAAACCCCACCACTGGCGGCAGCTCATCCGGCCACCCGACCGCAGTTTCGACTCTGGCAATTATCGCCGCAGACAATGGCACTCGAATGCATTTAACAAATTGAATATAAATTCCTACGGCTTCAATCCGAGCACTGGTTTTGCTTTCACCTTTTTCCTCATTTCTTTTTCCATTGGCAAACACCCAATCAGTGGGCAAATCTTTTAATTAAGAAGTTTGCTCGCTTGAGGCGAGGCTACGTGAACACTCCATCCTACCATCCTACCTGGTATAATAAAATTCACGCTAAACTTAACTAATTTCGCGAAAACTCGATTGAACGTAAATAAAACCCAAATGAAAATTTCACAGCAAGACGCCTTCGGTTCGCAGGTTCGCAGGTTGCCCTTGTTGCCTTCGGCGGCGGTGAACTGAGCTGAACTCGAATCAATGCGTTTGCGAATAATTCATAAAGGAGCAAAAATAATATCAGTCGAGCGTGCTAACAACTTGGCAGGACCTCCTGCTCCTGCTCCTGCGACTCCTCCTCACCTCCATTTCGGTGTTCATGGTGGTTGAGGGAGAATAAAGGAAAGGCGAAGCCGAAGCTGTCGGCTTTAGTTATTGATGAGGCTGTGCGTGCGCCGGCAGAAATGGCGCTTTTGCGGCATTACGTATACGTATTCGTACGTATACGTAATATGCAATCAATTCTCGCACAAAGAAATCTGTTCGGTTGTATGCAGATTGCATAAAGGGTTTGAGCCTTCTGCTCGGACAGTAAAAGCTGCTTTCAATATGATGTGGCATGACTGCTACCTGCTCCCTGCTGCCTGCAGAGAGAAAAACATTAACAATGCGCACGGAAATACGGAAAATGCGGATAAGTCAAAGGAATTCTTTTCTTTTAAAGAACTTAAAAAAACATATTGAAGTTGAACAAGACTGTGGTGAATTCGGGCCGATAAACATATTACATATTTTAATATGTGCTAGGTCGTTTATCAAAAAAAATTGCAGGACATTAATAAACGCTTGTAAAATCTCAAAAAATCCAAGATTTTATCACGAATTTATCGCTCACCTGCAGATAAGTCAAATGAATTTCTTTCCAGTAAAATTGTGTTTATGGGAAATAGCTGTGTTGTGAAAAGCCAAAGAATTCAAAGACAAAAAATATTTTTAAAATATTACTTATTTTTTAAAATATAAGTTTAGGGGTACAAAATTATCATTTACAGAACTTGTATTAATTAGATTGTTTTCAAGAAGGTAAGAAATACGGTAAAGATTTTTTAAGGAATAGTTTTTGATTAATTATGTTCTTAATTTTCCTGAAAGTCCCGAGTTTACCGTCGTTTAAATTAGGTTATACACTGCAATTTCAAATAAGGGGAAGGAGATATCGGTAGCAGAGTGGGTACCAAAAGCGCGGGCCACGCCCTCTAGATACTCGCTGGAAATTATGCCAAAGTGTTTGGCCAACACACTAGCCGCTCTCCTCTGGTTTTGGCACCCTTCACCCTTGGCTGCTCCTCATTGGGAGCCCACCCGGACAGCTAAAAAGCCAGCTACGACGCATTGATGTCAATGATGGCGACAAGTGCACTCCGCTTCCGCATCCGCATCCGCGTCCGCATTGTGCCGCTGTCAGGCGGGAATCGATCGAGTGGATGTGGATGCTGCCCGGAGGAGGCGCTATTGGCTTCGACCAGGGATTGAAATTGGGAGCTGGGAGATGGGCACGGCCGCGGGGCCACTTGAGCCAAGTTGACAGACAGCTCGCAACGAGAGAGCGCGCATTTAACATTGTCTGAACGAGTGCCATTGTGGAGCACTTTGCCAGCGGAATGGAGCACTGCCAATATATTTGCCACCAACACCCAACACCCAAAAGGGGGTGGGTGAAAATGCAGTAGCAGGAGGAGGACCAGAAGAGTCCCGTGCGTGCGGAAAGTCGGTTAAGCGTCTGGTAAATACGCCAAGTAGCCAAGTAGCCAACTGTAGCCCCCATCCGGGCCTTTGTGTGCACTAATTTCAAGTGTACAGCTCCATCCCAGCCTCCCAGCATCCCAGAGTGCTTTCCATCCCCTCTGCCACATAATTTGATGCGTTTTTAAAGGCAATTCCACGCCGTTTTGCGCAATACATTTGCCGGAACATTGCGAAGCACGCTTTTGCCGGCTTTTCAGCTTTTTAGCTATTTAACTGACCCCAAGGCGGCGCGAGGATATTGAGTCGTCGATGGCTGTTGCCGAAGGCTTGGCCAACATGCTGGAGGCCATCATAATCGGAAGCACCAAAGCAATGACGACGGGGTAAATATTCGAGTGGATAATTATGAAGAGGCTCTGCGTACACTTGAGAAAAGGGGTCAACTTATTAATAAATTTATACATTTAATAAAAAATCACATCTAATTAAGTATTAAATGAGTTAGTCCTGTGTTCTCGCGGTAAACGTTTTCTCAGATTAAAACTCTACTCAATATCCTACATATCCCTTTTTTCGCAAGTGTAGACATTGGATTCAGTTGGAGGCCATTGGCTTTGGCTCTTTTGGCCTGGGCGGCAACTTAAAAATGTATAATTTAATTTTGCGGAAAATAATGTTGCGCGTGGCCGCTGAATATTCATGGCTAATTTATCAGCTGTCCTCCTCCTCTGACGCTGACTCTTGACTTTGCTCCGGCTCCTAATTAGCATTTACAAGAGCTAATTGACATAAATACCCAAGGAGCTGGACGGAAAAGCATCCTCGAGAGGACTTCATTTGGCCTGGGAATCAACTTGGGTCCGGTGTCCAGATGGAATACTCGAATCTCCCCGGGATCCTCGCTCTGGAGCTGCTCTCTGTGTGCGTTAACATCGCTTCACTCAAAACGTGTTTATTTTAGGGGAAATGTGTGTGCGTCCACTTAATACTTAGTTGAAATGTCGAAAAGAAATTGTGTTTGCCCAGCGAATGAGTACCGCTCATTGAGCAGGGCTTACAATCATCCTTATCCCCCGGCGATAAGCGCTATTTGCTCGAGTCCTCGTATGGGGCGTGTCCTGGCCCTCGAGAGTTGACATCTTGTTGCACTGTCTTCCGAGTCCTGTTTAACTTGCCCGAAAGTTGGCTTCGCTCCTTCTCCTCCCACTTTCCCAGCGAGTGCAATGATTGCAGTGGAAATAAAAAACTTAATTTCGGGCTCTCACACACTTGGGAGCCACTTTGTGGAGAGGTGCTGTGCTGACAACTAATGGCCAAGTCAAACAGGAAAATAGTTTAGATTGCTTTGAGGCAGCTACAAAAAGATTAAGCTGTTTTTCTTAAAAAATAAATATTGGCCTTTAGTTAACCATACTTTAAGTCATTTCAGTTAAAAATCTTTAAAATCTTAATAAAAATCTTAAAATAAATTGTGACTTTATTTGGAGTGTCACAGAAATCTCTGAAAATTTTAAAGCTGCTTCTCAGTGTCACAGGTTACGGGTTTCAAGCCTTTTAGCCAAATTTCTGTGAAATCTAGTTATCATTTTTGGCTGCACTTTGGTTGAAAGATATATTCGAAAATCACAGCTAGAGGTGGAAATAAAAAGTGCTATCTAAAAGGAGTTCAATTAGGTCAGGAGCCCAGGTGAGTGGCCAGCACTGGTTAAGTGAGGAAATACTCCACAGCCCTTGATTGCACCTGCAGTTGAGTGCGTGACTTTTACAATTCGCTGAGATTTCAATGTTAGACTCATAAAGTCCTGCGAAGCTCTGCAGGATGCGCTTGATTAGACAGCTGCTAATCTGTGATGGCTGATTCCCGCTGTCAGGTTTTTTTAAGGTGACCTGCTGGGTTTGTTTACCTCGCTTTGAGGCCTCGTCGACTTGAAAAACCGGCGACAGATGGTTCTCCTGGTGCTCCTGGGTCACTTGGGGCTGCTGCGTGTTGCCGGCTAAATAAACAAACTAGCCGTCAGCGGCATTGTCCTCCTGTTGCTCTCGATTCTCGATTCGACTCCCTTTCCATCCGCTTGATTGCTTTTGTTGTGGCTCTTCCGGCTGATTTTGCTTTTGCCTTTGCCTTTGCTGTTGTTGTCGTGCAACAATATTGAGATATCGTCTCAAGTGTAAATTGTTATTGACACTTTGCGTGGCGAGCGCTTCAGCATCAGCATCACCATCACCATCAGCTCCAGTTCAGTTTCAGTTTCAGTTTTGGCCCCCCAACCCGAGGACAGCAGAAATATCATCAACGCCAGTGCCACGCGCCGAGTCGAGTTATTTCTCCATTGCTCTGTTGCTTGTTTACTCGAAGGTTTGTTTGCTTTGTGCATTTGATCAGCGACAAACAGGGCAGATGTCCACTGTCCAATGTCCACTGTCCACTGTCCAGCACTCCACTCCTTCAATCTCGACAGAGGGGCCTCGTCCTCTTTGCTGTGAAATTGTGAAATTTTAATTAAATTGCAAAATTCATTTTCTCCTCTTTTATGGTGCATGCAGTTAATTAAAGTCCAGCCAAAGGCACTGAGAAGTATTTGGAGTTCAAATGCGACAGCAGCAAGCTCTTTAAGCCCTTCATCAGATGGACGTTGGACGAGTGGGAAACGTGAGTAGGGTCTATTGTCTCTAAGTCAATTGTACACTCAAGAGTCGGAAGAGAAAAATGATTGAATGGAACATCATCTGCGGACCCCTTTTTTTCTGGGCAGGAGCAGGAGCAGGACTCTTACACATACTCGTAAGCTGGGAAATTCGCAATAAAGTGAATCGTTTCCTTGAGCTCATTTCAATATTCTGTTTAAGCATTTTATAATATTATCATTGTGCCTTTTATATTAAATTCCGAGCAACGAGCAACGAGCGGCAGATTCATTTTTTATGTGCCATCCTTGGCACGACAGGCCGCTTCCTTCGGCTGAGTATATGTTAATAAAGTGCGTAAACCCGACCAAAATATGTACATGGGAGGCCTGGGAAATATGCATGATTGTGTTGTGGCCCATAAAGCAAACACACGTACGAGTACGAGGAATACTCGCATGCATACGAAAAGGACATAAACAAGGCCGAATGACAAGGAAATCGCATAAAAACCCGTCCGTTCTGCCCGCTGGCAGCCGTAAAGTGCAACGCAGTCGCAAAATAAAGAAATATGGAGTCAATAAAGCCAAATGTCCCATCCCCGATCCCCGATCCGATAAGGGGCCAAATTGCAATTTTGTTAAGATTTGAGAAGGAAGTCGTCGGTGTAGAATTAAAGATATCTTTTCAGGATATTAAGCTTTAAAAATATCTAACAAAATTATATGATCAACATATTTTACATTTAAATATGTATTTTTTAAAGGGCTTTTATTCCCAGCTAATTTATAAGCCGCATGGCACTTCGCTAATCCCCTTTTATAGAAGCCCAACAATCCCTCATTGTGAACTAATCCTAAAACCATTTCCAATCCGGCAACTTTCTATTAAGCATAATTTGTTTTCATTACGCAAAAGTTGTGCTGAAAACTTTCTCTGCCACCCCCGTGTGGGGCAGCTGGAAATTAATTGGGCCTACGGAGGAGTCGGTTGAAATTTATTTGCATGGCCACGATTCGGGACCCCATCATCATCACAAAGGCTAAAATCACACAAAATCAGAATCCAAAAATCAAAAAATTGGCCCGGGGCCTGTTATTTGTTCTACTAAAACATAAAGAGAGGGGGGTGGAGATGGGGATTCAGGGCCTGGATCCACAAAGCCAACAACCACAACAAACTTACAATCAAAGTTAAATGTAAAACTTTGCAGGCCGAGGTCGAAATGGAAGTCATTTTCATTACTGTCGCGGCGATTACTCAGCGAGTGATTTGTGTTTGATCTCTGGGCCACTTTAGGGGCACTCAGTGGTTGGGTGGTTGGGCGGTGCAGTGGTTCAGTGGTTCAGGGGTAAACAAATGATTCGGCACCGGAATGATGGGACGGACGGTAACAGTTCATTCACTGCGACTTCTAGTGCTCTAATGAACGATATCCTGCCAGATATCCTGTCGACCAGCCCAACTGGCAACTGGTCCGTCCCGGCCCGAAAAGAGGGGCTAATATGCAAAGGCTCTTATCTGAAGTGTGACGTGGGTAGGCAATGCTCGATGCTGGATGCTGGATGCTCGATGCTCAATGGTGATGGTTCAGTCCAGTCAAAAACAAACCCGCACAAAGCCGGAAAACGTGGCAATTGTGTGTCGGCCCAGCATCTCCAAACCTCTGACGTCCTTCTTTTTTTGCACAGAGAGAAAAATGGCTCCAACGGGGTTTTTATATCCCAAGAAATTATATTCTTTATTTTTTAATGATTACATAACTATTTATTTATGACTTTGGAGCCCTTAAAAGACCCATTTTGGGATCTTTTCTATTTCTATTAAAATTAAGTCTAGCAAAAATCAAACTATGCAATACTGTTTAAGAATCTGTTCCTGTTTAAATCATTTAACATATTTAAATTATTAAATCAAAGTATTTATGGAAATATATATATTTCTAATACTTAAAAACAGGTTTAAATATGCTGTAAAAATATATAAAGTAGTCGTCACCCTAAAAGGTCATTCAATTATTGCTCTGTCGTATTTAAAATATATCGCAGCAAACTTTTAGACAACTTTACTATTTATATAAAATCTCGAAAGATTTTCCTATTACCCCATGGAACATATTTTTGTCTGTGTAGTCCTCCCGGGGGCTAAGGCGTAAATTGCCATTGTCTTTGCTGTCGCAGACGGACTCGTCGTTGTTGGTGTCGTTGCCAAAATACAAATATTCATTTGTATATAAGCTGTGAAGGTCGTTTTATGAGCCCAGCCAAAACCGCAAAAAGCCGCTTCACCACCTCCACCACCACCACGACCATCGTTCCCCGGAGCCAGCGAAGCGTGCTGTCCTAGTCCTGGCCAATCCCGTGCCCATGCCCAAAACCCAGAATCGGCGACTTAGGACCCTGCCATTCATTTGGTTCGTTGTGCTTCATTCATTAGCTTGCTTTCCGTTTCCGCTTCATTCAATTCTCCTGATGCTGATGCCGATGCCGATGCCTTCGCCACTGCCATCCACTGACTTAATGCCGTCGACATCGACTCCAACTTTGGGCCCGGACCCCTAACCGTAACCGTAGCCGTGGTCTATATCCTGCGTTAAATGCTCCAGTCGTCGTTGTTCGCCGCCTGATGTTTATTTCTGTGCGGCAGTTTTCGACTGAGACTGAGTCCTCACACCCGACGGCGGTCGGCGCTCTCTACTTCGCAATTCATTTTCAATTTATCTTGCCTAATATCGACATGCTTTTAGGTATCGCCTTGCCAGGATGCTCGGCTCCTTGCTCCTTGTGCTCCTGCTAACGGGCTGACAGAAGGAGCAGGAGCAGGAGGTGGAGATGGGGTCCTCTCCTCTACCCAGAATGATGGTTTGTGTGCGCTGCTTGATTGTGTGGCATTTCGTGTAGCTTAGCTGCCATTTCACTTCTTGGCTTATCGACTTTTATTTGAGCATTATTTCAGAATTAATAATTCAATTTCGAGACGCTGAAAGTGGAGCAGGCCAGACTCCAAGGGGAAACTTTTCCATTTGGGCTCCAAGGCGTTTCTTCGTCCTGACCCGCATTTCAGGAGCCGAATCTCAAATTCCGATTGATTCATTTGTGTGTCAACTGCACTCTACACACAGAAGAACAGAACGTTCCCATTGTGGACGCTGTAAGTCTTTTGTTGCACTGGCTCACTCCCTCTATGTATGTATTAACAATTCCAGCAAAGTGCTCCTCCAGCCAGCTTAGCCGGCTCTGCCCACTTTCATCTATTTTAATAAAGTTAAAAGCCCCCCGAAACTGGTCTCTGCTAGTCTGCCAGTCTGCAAGTCTGCAAGTCTGCTAGTCTGCTGGTCTGCTGGTCCGCTTGGATGCTTGACACATTGCCAGGCAGGCGAAGGATTCAAAAATTTAAAACAGTTTTCGGTTATATTTACCGGCTTAGTATATTAGAGAGTGCAAAATCCACGGTTAAAGAGGGGTAAAGCGGAGAAAGGAAAAGGGAAAGCACACACACACACACACACTCATTCATAAACATGCGCTGCAAGAGGAATCCTGTGCTTCTGCCAAGTCAGCCAGTTCAGTTCAGTTTTTCCAGTTGCACTTTTCCCTGCTCCCAGTTCACACTGTTTCCATTCTCCATTCCCATTCCCATTCCCCCGAAAAGTGGAAAGTGCTTACATTTTTCTGGCAGCGGAAATGCATATTGCTTCCGGCCTTTTATTCATTTCCCCTTTGCATTTTTTGCGCATTTGCCTCTGCTCTGCTCTCCTCCTGGCCAACTATTCCACAGCCTTGCGATCCTAGTTTTGTTTCGGGGCTGGCAAAAGGGTCCTTTTGGGGGGTGGAGGGCAGCAGAGTTCAGGTTGGGAGCCCCGTCGAGGGTCTCTTTACAAATTTTTATGCTGCGGTCATGCCAAAATGCATTGTAAATGGAGGCAACGTATGCGTGTGTGTGTGTCTGTGCCCCAGTGTAAATAAGTTTTGAGTTTGTCTTTCGCTGATGTCGACCGCACACAGCCCCCTCTCACTCTGTCTCTCTTTTGGCCCTAGGAGGGTAGTGCGAAGAATCAGCGGCAAAAAACTGCAGATTGTTATGGCTGTCAGGGCCCAAACTGAGCCACACTGAGCAAATTTAGTAGTTCGTATTTAAATCAATATCTAAGTCAGACCTGGGCACGCGACTTACAGGGGCTCATGACCCATACACACTTGCAGAAAAAACTATTTCGTATAGAAAAAATCTATAAAAAAGTCAAACAAAAGAGAAAACAAAAGACACAATAAGAAATGCGGCTCTCTGTGTGCCCAGGCCTGATCTACCATTTCCTGATGAGGAAACCAAAGAGATCAATACAATCTTGGAAGGAGCCCACACTACATTTAAAAGTCAACTTTAAACCTTAAATTATTCCGTATATTTATAAATCCAGGTTTATTACTCCAACTTTATACTTAAACAATGATTAGCTTTGACATAAGCTGAAGTTTTCTTTTCTTAGAATTTTAAGCAAACATTTAAAAATTCCACATTTTACCATGTTACAACGTTTCCATTTTTCCTTCAATTACCCGTGCAGAGCTAACAACATTTAAAATTCCCCACAAAGCTACTAATGAGTATCTTTTTTCGTCTGGCTGCTCTTTTGGGCAAAACAAAACGAGGGGAACATTCAACATATCTTCAAAGAAATTCCACAGCTTTTGGCTTTCTTTGAACACCCATTTTGAATTCCAGACACTAGCATTTGCAGCGGGATGCCCAGTTCTTAAATAACATGGCACCGTTCATCTCGTTTTATGGTGGTTTCATTTTAATTTTTGCAGTGCAACACGGTTTCAGTGCCAAATTTCACACACAGATACTGAGCGGTTGGTTTTCCTTTGCTTTTTTTTTTGTACGTTTTGCGAAGCTCCTTTCTCCTTTCTCCTGACTGCCGACTGCTGATGATGTTTTTGTCGTTACGCTTTGTGTGGCATCGTAGAGCTGGAGCTGATGTGTTTCTGCGGGCTGGAGGAGTGCAGGCAGTGCAGGGGTCAGGGGTCAGCTGTGAGAGGGTATCGCAATGGCTGCTCTCGTCCTGCGGCCATCATCGAGAGTGCTATACTAGAATTAATCTTTGTCAAACGGCGTGGCTTTCGAGTCTTTCGCTCTGCCAGCGACACGGACGAGAATGATGAGAATGGGAGCCACCGCCACATGGCAATTGAGATACATTGACCGGACTGGGACTGGGACTGAGGGGACGACTGCCAATCGAAGAACCAATGCCAACTACGTGCACTATCTGTCGATCGAGTTGGACAGGCCTAAGCCGGCAATTCCGCATGCCTCTTACACGGCAGCAACCAGCAACCCTTTGCTCCTGCTCCTGCTCCTCCTGCCCCTTTCCTTTCCTCCTGCCCATTTCCTCCTCCATTTTGCCTGCTCATATGCATAACGTTTTCTGAATTTTGCCCTTGCAGGGCCCAGCAAACAAATTTGCAACCAAAGTGCTTCGCTCCGTGCACATTGGCACATTTTTAATACACTCGAGTCCGGCAGGGTCGGATTTGCTCCTTTTAGAGAGGGTGGGCGTGAGCTTGGTAAAAAAATGTACACTCGAAAAAATTATGAAGATTTTTAGAAGACTTTTGAGATGATACATTCTTTGGTGTAAAACCTATTCACTGCATTCTTGTTTTCTAAATTTAAGTTGCTTATAAAAAGTTGCTTTTCAAACGTTATAGGACATGTTCTTTGAAAAGTTTATTTTTCATTTAGTTTGTCCCTTTTCTTTCTTATAATTTTTTTTTAAAACACATTCAAGTTATCCATATGACTTCAGTTTTTTTTTGTATCCAAATCATTTTCTCCCAGGGTGTATGGTTTCAAGTAAGTAAGTCTAATCTCGTTCCGCACACAGAGTCGCCCTCGCCTCCCAGTAGCCATCGCAGTAACACGTGTCTGGTAGTTTTCAAGTGCTTGCAGCTTGATTTGATGTAATTTATTGAAAATTTATACAAATTTGTGCTTGTCTTTGCACAATAGCCCTCGTGCCCGAGACCCTTCCAGTCACCCAGCCTCATTCTCATCCGCATCCGCATTCACATTCACTCCCTTTCGGCCATCTTCGACCCACTCTCGCCTCCTCGTCTGAACTCGTTTGTACTCTGTACTCTGTTATTGGCAAAAACTCGAACAGAGCCGGAGTCTTGTGCATGTGGGTCACGTAGCCATGTGACTTATACGAAATGCAAATGAAATAGTATATTCGGAGGGAGTAAGTGGGTGGCTGGTGGGATGGACTTGGGGTTCCTGTATCACGGGTGCAAGTGGCAAACTGCCCACATTCGCTGGGCTGGTACACAGAAAAATATATGTGAATATTAAATTCAATTGTAATGTTTTTTTATATGAATTTAATATTAAAGTATATACAATTTAAATCAATTAGTAAAAAATGGCTATGTTTTATATCGATTCATGACGATCTATGGTATATAAGGACTGTTATCATCAGAATTACTAACCATTACTGACAATGTTCCATTTCTTTAGGATCACTCCCTTATTTTTCATATCAAAATCGAAATTTAAATTGCTATTAAAAGAAATTTAAGTTGATTTACTTTTTTTTTGTGTGTAGCCTCGCCCGTAGCCGTGTCGTTTTCGTTGTCGGTGTCCGTGGACACTTTGTGTGCCATGGCCATAGAATTCGAAATCCATGCCAGCAGCTGTAATAGAATTGGTTTTGTGCCTCCTGCTCCTCCTCCTCCGCTCTCTTTCTCTTTCTGTTTCGGTGTTTCTTCTGCTTGCATAAGATAAATGTGCGAATTTGCGCCAAGTGAAAGTGTTTTTGATAAATGTGCGAGGGACTGCTGCTCCAATCGTAAATCGTGGCATCGAAGGACGAAGGCCAGTGATCCTTTGATTATTATTCAACAACAAACGGGGGCGTCCTTTAAAGAGTCCAGCAGCAGCAGCGAGTGTTTGCCTTCCGATATTCCGAATCCTTGGCTTCGCCAGCTTCCCATTGTTCGTCCGTCGGTCCTCCGTTTGATATTTGTGCCATCCACACTTGTCCAGTTGTCCAGTTTGCCTTTGGCCTCCCACTGCTCACTCCTCACTCCTGAATGCTTTATGATTTTGTTTGATTGTTTGGTTGCTGGCGCTGCTTTGTTGGTATCCTGCGTTAGGAGCAACCCAGCTGACTGTCTGCAACTTTGCTGATTTCATTGCTTGATTTCCTCTCCATTCGCTCACTGATGCCCTGCTAAAGGTTCAACAAATTGATTTTTAAAGAGGGATTTATAGTGGAAAAGTATTGTTTGAGGAGTTCGTGTGTTATTAGCAGAAGGTGTACAAAAGAATGTTGCTTCAGGGAGATCAGTTCCATTATATCTGAAGATATTCATTTATCCCTCAGCAACAAACGTGAATAAAGAAAAAGTATTTTCTGTATTTTAATTCATAAAAAGATTTGGATAAGATGCAAAATTTGTATTCATTTGTCGCATGTTTGTATTCATTTTGAATTTTTTTAATCTCATACTCTTTAATATTAGTTACCAAATTGAGTTCACAGATTCCACAGTTCCAAGGCTGCCTTGCGGAACCCAAAAATTTCTCGTTTTAGTTTCCTGTGCTCCTTTCCTTTTATTTTCCATTTCAATTTCGTTAAGTTTTCGCTTCTGGTGGCTGTCTGTCTGTCTTGTCTTGGCTCCTCCTTGGTCCGCGCAGTGGCAGATACGTGTGGGTTTACGCTCGGACTCCATAATAGAATTATTTGTATCAAATTGTGGCAACCAAAAAATGAAATGAAAGTGGAGCACAGCCTGGCCGCAGAAGGAAGACCACCGCACTGGCAGCACCAACGCACACTAACACAATTGGAAACTTGCACAAAGGCATTTTTATTCGCCTATGCCCAGAAAGCGCCCCGGAATTGAATTAAAAGTTGCCGTTTTTTACCCACTCGCTCTCGCTCTCGCTCCTTCATCCTTGTTCCTGGTGGTGATGGTGCAGCCTTTGTTGTTGTTGTGCTGGCCTGGCTGGCTTATCTGGGCCGCAAACATTCTGGCTCCGACTATGGCTTTCTCATTGGCAAAAAGTGTTGAGCTGTGAAAGTTGGCTGCTGAAGATTCCGATTCCGCATCCGAATCCGAATCCCGAGCTTCCAGCAGCTGCAGTTGCAGTGACAAATGAACTCGGGTCGGGGTCACCAGGCGAGGCGAGAATCTGGAGCATATCTGGAGCATAACGAAGCTGCGACTATTCGATTTTGGCATGCGAATGCAATCAGCACCTGGCCGCATTCCCTGTGGCTCCTGCCTGTTCCGTTCCTGGCTGTCGTTATGACACGAGCTTTTGTGATCAATATGTTTTCGAGAGCACCTGCCTCGCCTTGCAATTTGTTAGCATCACGGGGCTTCTTCTCTTCTCCTGTCCTGTCCTCTGTCCCGTCCCACAGATAGCAACTGCTGACAGGTCCCACTAAAGTCCCAGTCACAGTCGCAGTCCCTCATCCTCTCCTGTCCCTTTTCAGCTGCTGACAAAGACGAATGGCAAGAGCGACGTTCGCGCAATCAGCGGCGGAATAATCAAAAATGAAAATAAGCATTGCATACTTCTCTGCGCTCCGCACGAGCAACGCGCACGAAAAATGAAAATGAAAATCGTTGCCATGGCAAAAAAGGAAATATTTGCTGAGGGATTTTCAATGAAGTATGCTCTTATTAACCTTTTTTGCGGTTAATGTTTCATGGTGGTTCAGGCACAATTTAATACCTCTTGTCGTATGTATTCTGTACTGACTTTAACTTTACAGTTCAACTAATACGAGTGCTACAGGATTTTGGCACTCGTGTACAAATCCTGCTAACAGTGAATTATTATACCAAGCAGGCACAATGGTTAACTAATAATTAATTATTGTTTACAGAGCAACCTGGTCAGGGTACACTATTGAAAATGTTTTAAGACCTCTTGAGTTCAGTGCTTTGAAGACATTTTAAAATATGTAAATATATTAACTTTAAAAGTTTTCATTAAAAACAGTAATGTCATACTTTTGTATAGTTATAGTCCTGTTAACAGGGATTTATATTTACAGATCTCCTTTTGAGAGTGTACTATTAAAAAGGTATTTAAGTAAAGCCCTTGTTTTCATGCATTTTTAAATAATATCCGACTTATAGAGGCGGTTGATAACGCCAACATCCACTTATTAAAGTTGGTCACCCCCATTTACGCACCCACAATGACATTTTGCCCCCCTTTTCCGATCCACCCAATCCACCCACTTCACCCACTCCTCGACGATTGATTTATTGAGAGATTAATGCCAACGATTTCTTTTACTGCTGGCGCGTTAGTTTTTTTGCACTTTGCCATATTGGGGCCATGAGAGCGCTGTCACTTCAACGTGCGGCTGCTTTCTCCCAGTGTCACTTGTGTGTTCGTGTGTTTTGTTTGGGGAATCGCGTCTGGAATCGCTGCTCTATAGCTATAGCTAAAGCCTGCTTTTTGCCAGGAGCGTACACATGAGTTATTGGCTCGATAGTGCAAACACTTGCAAGTGCGGGTGGAGGATATACGTAGGGTGCGCCTGCATCCCGAGGTGAAACAAGACTTTGTGTATTGCTGTGAAACATTCATAAGTTTGCAGCGCTACCTCTTAATCAGCTGTGGGGCCTTCTTGGCTCCTAACGAAGTTATGCAAATTTCAGCCCACTGTCGGCATGAATCTCAATTTAGAACCCGCCAGCAAAACTTGGGCATCCTTTGATGTTTGCTCAATTAACATAGGCGAGAGAACGCGACCTCACAGCCTCCGGACCTGCAACACTTAAGCGGATTATGAATGCGACGGGCGGAGCTGCTGCCGTGGGTCGTGATTTTTTAATAGCTAAACTTCGGCAGCGCCGCGGATGCCAAAATCAGCGGAAACGTGACTGATTCGCTGAGGAAACTCTGCTCTGACAATGGCTCAGACACAATGTCTGAGTCTATCTGGGCAATGCAGCATCGCAGCCTCGCACTGCAGAAATGTTGTGAAAATAGCAGTCAAAATTTGGAGGAAATCAAGTTTGAAACAAACCTAAATGTTATGCCTTTCTTCCTTCACTTAGCAAAATAAATACTACTTTGTTTCTATTTTTCTTGTGACTTTTAAAATGTTTATGCAGATTTTTAAATAATTTGACCACATATAGATATTAGTTGATTGAGTAACCTATGGGTAACCTTTTAGAGGGATCACCAATCAACTTCTTTTTTTTTTTGCCCTTTACTTTAATATAAGTAGATATTTAAGATAGTTTAGTTTGATTTTTAAGTGATAGGGTTATACAGTTATTCACTATAACTTTGTATTTCTCCCTGTGAACTCTGTGGCACACATCATAAACTTTTGCAGCAAGAGCTTTTCTAAAGTTTTCAACTATAGCCACAAAAAGAGTCCTTTTCCGCCTGCCGCTGTCGAAACTGGGATTACGCATACATTGAAGTGCCGGAGTGTACCGCATCTTATACCTTGCCACACCCAAAAACACCCAAACCGCTCTTCTTCTCCTCTATTCCTCCACTCCAGGCCACACCGCACACTTGGAAATGCTTAATTTGCTGCCAAATATACATATTTGGAGGGCAGGGGGTCTCCCTTCCTGATGCCTCTGCCTGTGCCTGTGCCGCCTTCCACGGCTAACCAGAAATGAGCTTCGATGAGCCCAAATAGTTTCGTATTTCAGGCGAACTGTCGCTGCTAAGTGCTTGTCGCTCCAGTACCGCTCCTCATCCTCAGCTCCTCGGTTTCTCCCATCCTTCTCAGCCACAACGATGCCGCGTAACTTCATTAACGCTCCTCACTGCCTGCACACAAAAATAAAATTCTTGTGATAGTTTTTGTTGATTTTTCATTTAAGTTTGGACGAGATGCCAGCGTATCAGTTTTATATTATAATATTATTACGTGGTGTTTATGTTGTAAAAAATATAACATAAAGTGGGTTATAAAAGCGTGATTTAAAAAAACAGAGTCCAATGCTCAACACACTTTTTAACTTTATTTATTTTTGCCTCTTTTCGAATAAATGTATTTAATTTTGATTTATTTCTCAAAGAGAAGATAATATTATTCGTTTATGTAAAAATGTATTATTTTTAAAGGGATTTTGGTTGGGGTTTTATTTTTAATTTTTTTTTTTTTTTTTTTTTTTTTTTTTTTTCCTTAAATTTAAATATGAAAATACCTGATTAAGCTTTTTGCAAATTTTTACAATGTATTTAAATTAATAAATATTTTTTTATCTGTGTGCCTATCTGCTCGTTGTGGGTGTTGCATTTCAGCGTTCCAGGCGCTAAATGCATTTCGGCTGCTCGACTTTGGGCATGGGTGTGAAATGGGGTTGTGGGTGGTACGTACAGAATGGGTGAAGTGGGTCGAAGGAGGCCTACGGGTAATTTCCTACGCGGCGCCGTCAGCCAAAGCAAAGTTTAATTAATTTTCCTGCGGCTTTTGGCTTCGACGTCGACGTCGTCGTCGGTTCTTAAGTGGTTCTCCTCCGCCAGATGCTCCCCTTTGGCCGCCGCAGGTTTTATGTCTTTGTCAAAATACTGGGTCTCGTATTTTCCAATTTTCACTGCTCTTTATTGCCTGTGAGGGAGTGAGGCAGTTTCATTTCGGTGGAGTTCATTATCTCTCCGCCTGCCATGGGAATTTCGACATAGTTGCATAGATATTTACCACAAAATTACACAAATCAAATGCATAATTCGGCTCTAATGCTTGACCAATGAACCTGCACAAAAAGATCAAATGTAGTGACAGCATTTGTTTTTAGATTTGCGGACCGCAACGCAATCAAAAGCATCCAGACAGAGGAGGAGGATGGAAGGCAGACATCCATCCATCCATCCATCGCTCCATCCGACATGTAGAAACGACCACAATAAAGCATGTAAGTGGATTAAACTCAACCACTCATTAAATTACGAGTGCGCTGCTATGAAGTGGGGACCGCAGCAACCGCAAAAACATCCTTTGACTGGGGACCCCGTGTATTGATATGTCCTAATAACATAAATTGTCAAACGTGGAATGTGTGCAAGTGGAGTCATGCAAAAGGGGCCAAGCTAACCCATGATTCACACGCTCGGACCACTTTTGACATCGACATCAAGAGAGTCCCTTCAAAGGACCTCTAAATGGCTGGCTGAAATGCCCGCAAAATATTCCATAAACTGAATGGATTTCCTGGCCATTAATGCGATTGTAGCGCACAAAAAACCGCACAGTCAAGCGGCTTAAAGAACTGTCAGCTCGCCTCAAAGGCAATAACTGGAGACACAGACTTAAGACCGGGAGAAGGAGCCACTGATTCCGAGTCAAGTGAATGGCAAAGGGCCCCAGTCGCCCGGGATGTCAATGGACATATCAGTTAACGGCGCACCGCAAGAAAGTATCCAGCCAGGAGTGATGGTAAAATAAAACCCACAAAGGCACATCGGACTGTCAACTGCCATATATATGTAACTGTGGAATATAAGGTTGCCCCCCCCACAGTTAGAGCTGCACGTATTGATTTTCCTATTTTTTGCTCCCTCTGTTTGTGTCCGGGTATATGGCTCCCCCTGGCGTGTTTACCTTAACTATTTGCGTTGACCTGTTGTGCTTGGACACTCGTTATGAATACATTGTTTGCATACCGGTCGGGTGCATTGAGAAGGGTCCAGGGACCAGGACCAACGCAGTTTCTCACCTCAATTAAAAGTGGAAAGCCATTTCCGACACACTTTAGAGCTTTGGTTTGCACAACGACCAATATTTTGTCAGGAAGTCAATCAAAAGCAGAATATGTTCACTGTTTTTTAGTTGAATTCTTTATTTTTGACCTCCGACAAGTTAAAAAAATGGTAAAAAAAATAAATGTGTAGAGAAAATATATATTAAGTCCGCAGAATGAATAATCATTGTGGTAAATGACCATTAAGGAGCTTATGTATTTTTATAAAGTTAATGCGATTATAAGTGTAAAAAAATAACTTTTTAAATAAATATTAATTTATTTTTTTATTTAAGCTGAAGACCAAAAAGTTTCATAGCTAAATAGTAATCCCCTTGATTTATTCACTTAATTTAATTTCATGTTTCACCATATTTTCCTGACAACTTTTCGCACCTAGCGAATTTAATATTTTCCTCAGAGTTAAGTGCTCCACCGTTTTTCCCCACTTCGATGTGAAATGCTGCATGCAAAGTGGAGAAACAAAAGGCACCCAACATTAATTGTCAGCTGCCTTAATTGCCCGTTTTCGTTGCACCAAAATCCGCAGCAGCAGCATAATAAAAAGTATCCACAGCACACGAACCCATGTCTAAGTAGGAATCGCGCTGCAGATTGCTGGGTCAGGTCACCCTGGGATTGGGGACTGGGGATTGGGGATCCTGGAGTGGGATGGAGGGCCCTAGAGATGGGGATAGTCGGGTTAAGGCCGTCCGCTTGGCCAGAGGACCAGAGGCCTCGGAGCTCTTGCTTTTGCTGCAGCAGAGCTGACACGGTGACCTAAAGGCGACAACAGCCGCATGCAGAAGGGAAAACGGAGCACGGAGCACGAAGTCACAGCAGCGACACAATGGAAGCCCACAAACAACACACAGAAATTGTTTGCTTTGTGCCTTTGGCTGGGTGGAAAAGCCAGCAGTGCTAATAAACAATGGGCCTCGGTGGAAAAATGGGCTCCAAGGGGAACGTAGGGGGAGGGAGGCAGAGAGAGGCAGACGCATCTGAGACTTCCTGGGTGCTGTCGCTACTAGATGTTTTTAGCTGTTTTACGCTTTTAGGGCAATTTGGGGACAACGTGGCGTATGCGTGTCGTGTCTGCGCTGCGCTGCGCCGCCTTTGCAGGTGTCAAGTGCCAAGTGTGTAGTTTACCGCAAAGTGCTGCCCTCTCTCACACACACTCGCATATATGTGCACTGAGAAAAATAAAGTTAAAACTTAAATTTAAAAAAAATTTGGATTTGCAAGCTAAATTAATATACCTACGTGCATTTGACATTGTTGTTCAAATTCAATTAACTTTTGACAACATCGTTCGCTCTTTGTCTTTTAAATTTATTGTTGGTATTTTATGAATTTTCTACGATTTTTTAAACAATGATATGAAAACATTTATTTCAGTAACATTATGATAAGAAATGACTTGTGAAAATAAAGTTATTTCTCTCTGTGTGCGCATGCAATGCCCCATGTTTTAGTTTTCATAACCCAGAGCGGTAAAAAATAACAACAAAGGACATTTTCCATTCGAAAGGCACTGCGGCAGCTATAATGGCCACCGCACACAGGCACACACAGACAGGGCCTTAAATTGTTCAATTCTAAGGCTTCTCCGGAGCATTTACGAGCGACAACAGGCAGTCAACCAGGAGCAGGAGCTGGGTTTAGGGTCCTGGGAAACTCGTTAAATGCCATGGCTGCCTGCATATATTGTTTGTGGCATGTAAAGATGGCGGAGGCAATGGCAAGGAGGCCTCCTTTCGGCGTTTGCAAGACTTCAAAGGGGAGTGAAAGTTTTCTTTGTCATCTATTAAGGCATTTCCCCCGAATGATTTATCCCTGCTACCTTTGCTCGCTTCAAAGAGAGCCTTTTTTTGGTCTTAAAGCTGAAAAAGTTTTAACACCAGAATGGAGTACGACACCTCCTTTAATGGATGGAGCCCTAACGACAAGACTGTAATCTTTGCAAACATTTTCCCCTTCCGGTTGGACTTTGTGTAGCCGAGCCAACAAATTAATTAGTTTTCAACACTCGAGTTACTTTAAATGGCAATTCGTATAATTAATTTCGCACACATTGGCACGAGAAGTGCAAAGCAAATCGAAATCAGCAGAATAGTCTATATAGGTATGCTAAGGCTGAAAGCACAGGACGAGGACGAGGACCAGGGCCAAGTCATGGGTCACATTAAGAGAGACACATCCAGAGGAATTGAGGGCCAAAGGAAGCAATTTTCCTGCCGAATGCGTTTGCACAAAGCGAATATATATGGCAGCACACACAAAGATGCAGATACATTCACGAGTGGGAATATTTAAGGGGGCTGTGTGCATTGGTTATGTTGTGGCCAGTCAGTCGACTCCTCCAAGGACTCCTCTCGGCTCCCTGCGCAATCACTCAAACGGCCAAGAAATCAACTGCCAAAGTCATAAATTTTCGGTTTGCAAGCTGCAAATTATTTCAGCATCATCCACTGCTCCTGCTCCTGCTCCAGCTCCTGCTCCTCTCCTGGTAAAAGTTAAATAATGCAAGGACTGCACACAACATGTGAGTGTGAGAGTGGGAGTGGGAGGAGACTCTACTGCCACTTTGACTGGGCCAGTGAAAAATTGTGCAGAAATATTTAAACTGCAATTCCAAAGCGATTTGTTTTATGGCCCTGCTCCTCCAGCATTGTTTCGTTGTGCTGCTGCATTGGCACCAGGACAAAAGCAGCAGCCAAAGCTAAAGCCAAAGCCAAAGCGCTCCGTATCCGGATCCGCTTCCGGATTCGGATTCTCCACTCCGCTGCACCCGACAGCGCGCAAAACTTAACTCAGATTTGATGTGGCCAAGCAGCTGTTAATGCTGCATGATTTATGCCACTCCCTGGATCCCCAGGCAGCTCATTATATGTCACTAAATCAGGGCTGGAAGAGTCCTGCGAGTACGTCAATGTCCTTGTGCATTTTTGGCAGTCAGAGGGTCCTGTGTGTGTGTGTGTGGTCAATGCACTGCCACTTCCGGTTCCGGTTGCATCCGCTCAGTGGTCGTAAATTTCGGACAGCCGCTTTGCATGTCCTCCAGTTTATTATTTTATCGGAGCAGCCTCTGTACTCCGCTGAGCTGCCAATTGTCGTCGCCGGCCTCCAAGTCCGCGCAGTTCGCATCCTGGCTGACATATCCTTTCGGGTCAGGCGTGTGCGAAATGATTTGTTTGGCCGCCTGCAGTTGGCTTGTTTTTTTCTTGGCCCCCACGATAAATCAACACTTGCCACAGACACACCACCCTCGTGCAACATTTAGTTTTGTTGGGCCCACAACTGGGGGGACTGAGCTTTCGGATTACTATGCATTAGTACGAAATTAGAACTATTATATTTATAGCGCAAATAGTCCGCACATCATTCTGCAGCAGCGCCCAGGTAAAGGGCAAAGGCCAAAAGGGGTAGAGCAAAAATATAATACAGAGAGAAGTCTAAGCTCTTACATTGGAAAAAAAATGTTTAAGAGTCAAAAATAAATTTAGGAACAATTTTTAATGATTTTTTCTGATTTATATTAATACCTGAAAAGTGAAAGAAGTTTGAATTTCTTAAAGACAAAGTGATTTCATTCACAACTATATTTTGGTTTACTCCAAAGCTGGAAAATAAATCAATATTTTATTTATTTACTAAATATAATAAATTATTAAGAGTACTCATTGAAATATATTTCCAAACTAAGTAAAAATTAATCAAAAGTGTTTTCATCAATCAATTAAAAGGTGCAGTTTCCTCGGACAGTTTAGCTTAAGATTTAATATTTTCCCATTTCAATAAAAGTCGGAAAAATCTTAATTTTTAGGGGTAGCGTCCTGGTTTTTCCCTGTGTGTCCATGGAGCCATTAGACACGCCTAGCAGTTACAGTCACTGTCGCTGCCTCTGCTTTTGCTCCTGCCGCTGCTGTGTCTGGCGTTGGGCTGTAATAAAAACATAAAATGTTGCACATTATGCAAACAAACACACATGCACAGTGGCTCCCACACACAACACACACTGATACACACACCCACACCGATGGAAGATTTCAGCTTTGACGATGGCGCCGCATGTCTAACGGTTTCGTTCGCCATTTACATACACACACACAAACACACACACGAGGACGAGGACGCAGGACGCACACAGATGGGCAAGGATACCTTGTGTTAAGCAAACCAAACCCACCAAAGTCTGGCTCTAGGCCCTGTAGGTCCTGCGGCCTGCAAATGTGTGTGTGCGGAGAACATTAAATTTATTTGAAATTATTATTATGCGCATTTACCTAACATTTGCATAACCGTCATCGCAGGTGGAAGCCAAGTCCTGGCTCTGCGGGCCAATTTGCGAGTGAAATGTGAAATGTGGCGGGAACTGGGGAACTGGGCCACAGCAAAAGCCAACAGCTTATAATTTGATTGAAAAGTCCGCGAGGAGTGATCTGGTAGGGAGCCCTGGAGCCTTCACTTGTGGCTTTAATTGCCCGATTTAAGGTACATTTATCACGCCGCAGGACCTGCGCCATTTACCTCGAATGCTGAAATATTTTGTCAACTGTGTTGGGGCAAACAATATTATGCATTCGCTTCATGCGCTAGTTTATGGCTCCAACTGACCGGCATAAATAAGTAGCGGTGAAAAAATAGTAACCAGGAGAGAAAAGTAAAAAAATAAACAAATATGAAAATAAAACAAGAAAACCAGTGGTTTCCCGACTATAAGATTCGATACTTATTGTCCTCTTTAAAAACAGCTACAGCCCCTTCAATAATGTGTAGCCTACTTCATGCAATCAGTTTTAAGCGCCCCTTTAAAAAAAAATTGTTTTGCCTACTTTTGACAATAAAAATTTTCAACGCAGTTGTATACACAATTTCTTGAAAATGGTCAGATTTTAAAATTTTTAGATATTTGGGTAGGATTTTTCAATACGAACAACATTTGTAAGGGCTACTTTTCTCTAGCACTAAAAATGTGGACACCACAGAGTTTTTCCGGTTTGTGGGCGTAAAAGGGGCGTGGTCAGGTTTTGAAACAAACTTGATCTGCGCCTTGCTCATAGAAGTCTGTGTGCAAAATTTGGTGGTTCTAGCTCTAATAGTTCCCGAGATCTCGATGTTTGTGCATCGGACGGACGGACGGACGGACGGACGGACGGACAGACAGACATTTGATCGTTTACAGTATTTGCTTACTCTTCGAGTATCGCAAATAAACATGGCCCATAAATTAAATGCAATGCGCACTAGATTGCCCACATCGCACACAAATGTGCACACACATCGGAAAATTGTTTTAAATAATTAAATGCTGGCGCTGCACTTATTTACACCATTTACCAAACTGCTGTGCACTAGGAGAGTATGGAAAACAAGCTCAATGGGAGTACATGTGCAACTCCGGGATGCCCTTTTCCTCTCCTTTATAAAATATTTTTACCCATGATTCATACTAGGGAAGTTTATACTTTTCCCTATTAATCAACTAACAAGTTTTTCTTTCCTTATAAAAGTCATGCTGTTTTAAATACGTATCCCTTTTATTTTTAAGACCTAGAATCATTAAAAATCTTTCTACTAAGTACCGGATAAATATTCTGAAATATTTTTTTTATCTACAAGTATTTTAAACACTTTCTCAGGTCTAGAGTGACGGTAAGTTACTATGACCGAAGTTCTTTTCCGACTGTTTGCAACTGAAAGTTAGCAGAGAGATGTTTTTATGTATGCCTACACACAATAAAACTATATAAATATTGCAGACACACACTGGCACATGAGGCATGCTTTTGCTTTATTTAACTGGTAGTCGTTTATTTTATTGTGATCCGATGATATTTTGTGTGGCATCGTTTGTGGGTCCTCCTCTAAGTGGCGTCCAGGAGGTTTTCACCGACTTTTCCTTGCCCTCAAAGTCCACATAGATGTTGAACTTCAGTTCGAAGATGCTGTCCAATCTCGGTTGCACGCCGAACAAGCCCTTGACGGACCGTCGCCTGCTTTACAGGTAGTGGAGTCTCCAGGTAGAAGACCGTCTGATTCCAGTGCGTACAGGGAGCAGTGGACGACTTGCTAAAGCTGATCCGCTGCGGGACCTTGCTATGCATATCGGGTTTAATAAGGACACGGTCCTTCAGGATCCATTCGTGCACCTCAGTGCGGCCATAAAGCGTGAAATATAGGGCCTCCTGTTGATCCTTTATGCGCTTGAGGACCAATGCATTTGCATCATCATCATCGCCTTTTTCCACAAGCTTTAAATTATTCATTGTTTCATTCATTATGTCTTTACAAATCAGGACTTCCCTTTGAAAAGTATACACAAATGATTCCGTACGAAAATCCCAAAGGTATATGGATGTCTCAAATCTTCCTCAACTGGGATTAAATGCAAAATGGCTTATTTCGTTGGGTTAGTTTTTCATAATTAATTCCTTAAATTACCATCCGCCATCCCGCACGTGCATTAACTAATTAAAAAGCTCATTAGCGTACATAAATCAGCGTTATGCAGACATAAATTTCATTATTACATCCAGGCAGCTCCGCTGACCTCCTTCGGACAATGGGTACCATGATGAGCTGGCAAATTGGGAGTTGGGTTGCGGATGGAGATGGGCATGGGCATGGAGATGGGGGTAGCAAACAAGTTTGCTGGTGGGAGGATATCATTCAGCGTCTTCGCCTTCGCCTTCGTCCTCGTCATCCCAACGACAGAAAACAGAAAACAATGTCTTCGTCTAGTCGGGCTCGCAATTATGGCCACACAGCTTCCGGACATTCCCAATTCGATTGTGGGAAATGGGACCGAGAAAGTGAAAAGTGAAAGATGCCCTGCCATCCTCCTCCTCCTTCTCCATCTGCTTATTTTATTCTTTTTTTTCCGCCTTTAGCCAACATCGTTGGATTCTTGACTTAAGCAGGGCACAGCAGAGCGTGAAAACATCATAAAGATGAGAAATTATTATCTGCTGCTTCTTCTCCAGGGGACAGCGGAGCATTTAGCTGCTCTGTTAGCGGCGGCCCTGAATGAAATATCACATCCTGCAGAGGAATAAAAATCAGCGTGGTAAAAAATACACACATAAGCAGTAAGCAGACGTAAGAAGTAAGCAGGAAGCAGCCGTGGCTCGAACAGGAAGACACACACATATACACAGGAGCCCACACCCCACAGATAAACGCTCGCAGCGTCAAAAGACAATGACGATGGGAGGATGATGAATCTAAATTCTGGAATAATGGTAGGGGATACAGGGAGGAGCAGCAGCAAATACAGAAAATGAAGCCAGCCAGCCTGGTCGGCATCACAAGTGACGAAAAATTGTAAAAATAAAATATAATGGCAACCTGGACTTGGGCGATAATTTTTTATTTGTATGCCAGCCGTAAGCTAAAAGCAGCCCACGACGACGACGACGTTGGCCTTCAAAGGGTAAGAGTGAGGTAGTACTTACAGATATATATGTAGTACACCTACACACACCCACGCAAACAGGAGACACACACAACACACACACACAGGGGCAAATACAAACACAAACACTTTGCGGCCATCGCCGTCAAGCTGCGCGTTATCCTTTGTGTAATTTCTGGTTTAATGAGGCGGCATTGGGATGGACCCTCCCATTCCGCCCCCTTCCTGCCCATCCTGCCGCATCCTGCGAGGCCATAGGTAAGCATTTTTACACTCATACATTTTTACGATCCAAGCATTAAGTTAAAATTTGTGTTAAATATTTTATTGTTTTTATGGCCACATGAACACCTTGCAGCGACACGAGCCGGGCAAATTATGAGATTCAAGGGGAGCGCTTTGGCCACTGGGGATCTGGATCAGAGACAGTTTTTCCCAGCCCCTCTACATCTTAAATTGTGCACGGGGAAAAAGAAAGCATTTCTAGCTTTACGAAGTACAAAAAATAATATTAATATTATTTATTTATTAATTATTTTTTATTATTTTATTTAAAAGATTATATCTCTTGTATAAATTAAATTAGATTTTTAAGTTGAAAACAAAAAGACAGCAATTTAAGCTTTATGAAGTAGGTACCAATATTAAAAATAACAACAGATTTATTTAAAATATATTATTTCCCATTTTAATTGAATTATAGTTTTGAGTTGAAAAAAAAGTCTCAAATTAAACACTACGTATAACATATGGCTTTAGAATTATTTTTTTTTAAAGAACCAGATTATTTATTTGCACAAACTACAAAAATTTCAGTGATAAATCCTTTTCATCTTTAATAATTTCCTAAAAATGTTTTTTGTCTGCCTGTCGCATATAAATTGTATGAGAATAACCAAATTCAATTTAATTGTTAGGAATCCCCTAGTTCTGTTGCTTTTATAATTGAGTTTTAAAATACTTTTGTTTTGAAGATACTCCTTTCTTTTTCAACGTGAAGAATAACACCTACTATATGTGTTGACCAGGCAGGACACGTTCTGGCAACTCTCTAGAGGAACAGAACTCGACTCCCAGTCATTGTCCACCAGACGGTCAGTCGGCGTGCGTGCGGTCATTAATAGTTGGCAACTGTCCCCAGATTGGTTATTCTGTTCGCTTCGAGGGCAGTCTCCTAATGTGCTACAAGGCAATCTCGCACTTCCTGCCCTCCGAACTCACACAAATCGAGATTTGGGCGATTATGAAATTGGCAATTAGTTGACTGGGCTGTGACAGCTGCTGGAAACTCAGGTAGAATCGACTCCAGGACGAAGCATATGGCTAAAACACTCTGCGAGGTATTCACCTGTCTGAAGCCGGCGCAAATTATCAAAAGAAGCGAATTAGTTAAACACTAAAGCCAGACCTATTAACGTGGCCGAGTGAATTATGATTACGGCCCGCATGCAAGGATATTTATGGCATTTAGCCCCCGAGTATTCGCAGATTTATTGCAGCTAAAAATCAACGCTAATATAATGCATAAATCAGAGTGCTTAAGTCAACATATTAGGTGTATGCACCTAGCTCCTCTGAACCAAAAACCAAATGAAATTCAGCGAAAACGAAACATTTTTCGGCAAAGTCGTTGGGTTGGGTGGGTGGTTTGGGAGGGCATAAAAGTGGGTGGTGGTTACCAAAGAGAGAGAGAGCGTATTGAGGGCGTCTCTCTGCGAAACGAATCTCTTTTGCAGTCCAGCGCAGGCGCCTTAGTTTTCCTCTCTTGATTCTGCACAGGAAAATATTTCCCTTCAAGGGGAAAACTGGGTTTTCCTTCAGCAGATGTTGGCTAATTAAAGTATTACACCGTAGGTCAGGCTCACGTTGCCGTGGGAATTTTATGACCGTCCAGAAAGTGACGATGCAAATGGACCATTAGGGCATGCAGGCATTTCCCTAAAATGCAGGTAGATCGCACGCATTCTGGGGTGTAATTAAAAGGCCATTTAATATGAGGGGTCCAATTATCTGGCTGGGCTGGGGTCACGCTCCTCTGGCTACTCAAACAGAAACGTTTTGGTGTTTGGCACTTAACACATTTCCACATGGCTTCAGTTGGGTTTTTTTTAGTTTTTAGGCTTTAAGCGGGCTGCGCAGGCGCTTTCCGCTTTTTCTGAGCGCCAAACGGGTTGGGAGTTGCTCGAGGAGAAACTGGTTTTTGGGTCACACAGCAAAGGGCTCTGCCGAGAACAGGTAAAACTCTCGAGATAATTATTCAATGAAGCCGAGGGCTTCTACTCTACCCCTCTACCCTACCCCTTTAACCCTCTCCCTTCGCAGAGTTCTCGGGTATCGGGTCCGAGAACGGAAAGCCATGTCAAAGGGTTAAAGCCGAGAGACAGGTTCCCGACTGGAATCGACCACCGATTCGGCCAGCATCAAGAGTATAAGAGTATTGCTGCGCACACACTCTTTTCTTGTGCTTCTCCCTGGAGAGTGAATCTCTCTCTAGCTGTGGCGCTGCAAATGCTGCGAGTGAGTGGCAGGCACAGGCAATCCACAAGATTCAGATACTCAGTACTCAATTGTTGTTCTGGTGCGAAGTACGTGAACGCGGATGAATCCGAAAAGTCCGAATAAACCTCAATCTCCATACAATCGCAGCGTTTAGTGGCTGTAAGTGTGTGCGTGTTTAAGAGTGTGTGCTAGGAAAATTGTTTCAAATTATGGATACGAAACTGATGGAAAATCATCTGGTAAAAATCAAAAAAGAAAAACAAAAAGCGGGCGGCAATCAAGCGGAACATCAAATCAGCAGTTACCACCAAAATTGAATGGGTGGTGGTGGTGGGAAAATGCTCTCCCAAATGTGCGTGTGTGTGTGTACGTGTGTCAAAGTGGAAATTCGCTCGCGTTTTCGGCACTTTTCACGCTCCTTTGGCCAGAATCGAAAAACAGGACCACACCCGCGCGGTGGCTAGCTTGAAAAAGGCACGAAAAAAAAAAAAAACAGCCAGCAGAAAAGTCAAAGAAAAACAGCGCTGCAAGAAAAATTCCAGTTTCCCAAAGGATCGCAAAAAGAGAGCAAAGAGGGGCAAAGAGATTTATAAGAGACAGAGAGAATATGGTGGACCTGAAATGGCTGGAAATTCTCGGCTAAGAAGTGTGGCAGAGGGGGGAGTAGGGCCAGGACAGTTGCGCAAGTGAGCAATTCCCGTTATTGTGGACTTTTAGCCAACAAGATAACCGTTACGCATCAGCTGTTAACTTTAAAAAAATTAAGATAGAAATTCATTTTATTATTAAATGGGTTTTCAGGACATGTTAAATAATAAAAAAGAACCTTTAAAATTCCCCAAATTGTAATAGTTTTTGAACTCACTGCTTAAAAAAACTGTTTCTTAATAAACCCCTTATTTAAAATGTTGGATAAAAACATCCTAAGATAAGGGTTTCTCAAAGATATAAATGATTAGGTTATAATTTTTTTATATTATAAATACCAAATATAATACCCATAAATATTAATAGTTTTTGACCTCACTGAAGCTGCCAAAAATTAAGCATCTTATTTTTAAAAGCCAAATAAAATAGTTATGATTAATTGCTTTTTAGTTTTTGTATCTTCAAAAAGACCATCTATGAAATTCGATAAAATTAAATAGTTTTCAACCTCTCACTGAGAAACTGCCAAATATTGAACCCCTTATTTTCCTGCTCAGCAGTTTTTCCCTGCTGCCTTGGAAAACTCGGCAGCCCGCTCTCTGTTTCTGTTTCAGTTTCTGCTCCTGTGTTTTTTTGGCTCTGTGCAGCCGCGATTTTCCAGCCAGAGCTGTTCGACAAGCCCGTCAGTCGGAGGTTTCAAAAAACGGCAATTGGTGTGGCGGCGACGCACAGCTGTGAGCTTCAGTTTCAGGTTCAGCCTCTGTGACACTGTGATTTACCCCGCCTGAAGGGAAAACAGAAGGATTAAAAGAAAAAACAGTGGGACTAGGATGCTAATAAAAAGCATTGTCAAGTGACAATTATATAATGTGCAAGGGCAGAGAGACAAAGAAAGGCGTGTGAACCCCCTTTTGACCCATCATCATCAGCATGAGTCACGTGTCGTGTGTGTGTGTGAGTGTGTGTTGAGTGTGTGTGCCAGTGAATTCTCATAAAAGCCAAAAGGACCTCCCTTGTTGACCAGACGCGACAATTACCACATCAAAAGCGAATACCCATACAATATTCCTATTTTTACGTCGTATTGATTTTATTTGTTGTGCATAAAAGCCGCGCCTCTCCACCACTTCCATTTCCATTCATTTTACGCGTTATGTCTTATGCTTTGGTGCTTTCGTCCTTTGTTCTGGCACTTCCCCCAATCAAATAGGAATAACATAAAAATCCCTTTGTGCAGCAGTCCACGTAAAAAGTCAACGGAACGGTTTCAAGTCCTTCGTCAAACGCATACGCCATCCAAAACCAGATCCTGTGTACTCGTACTCGAAAAGTGTCATAAAGTATGCGATTATCCTGTAAACAAAGTGTAAAACGCGTAAGCTCCCCGCCGGAGTTTGAGCCGCTCCAATAAACGAACGGCAAGGAAAGGCAAGAAAGCAAACAACTCCCGGATTTTACGACTTGAGCAATCAATTCCGCTGGTCACTCAAGGACCTCTAGGACTTCCCTTCAGCAGCAGCACACAACTATAGAATCGGATCTGGACACGTCGTATAATGATTGCGCAAGTGAGGTGAGTCACCCATCGATATTCGAATTTGAATTGCTCCTTGGGGGCAGAGTAACTTAAAATGGGGCAGAAACAAAAAGCACTCCTCGGGGAAAACTAAAACAAAACTAAAACATTCAGCTGCAGCTGGGGGAAAAGCCATTTCACATCGAACAGGACACAGGACAAAAAAGCGAACAAAACAATCAAACACTCCAAAGTCCGCAGGCTAGAATTTAATTAAAATTTATGAAATTTTCAATTACCAATGGCAAGTGTAAATAAGTGCGAGTGCGAGCATTACGACGGCACAATTCAATTACGAAATATATCGTAGGCCAGAAAAAACACAGTGGGCCCAAAGCAAACAACTAAACTGGGCCAGAAAACAAACGGATGGCAAATGTCAGGCGGGAATTGAAGGGCTTGGGACTGGGATAGGGATTGCAACATGTTTGGCTGGCTGGCTGGTTGGCTGGTTGGGTAGCTTGATTGGTTTTGTGGCTTTTGTCCACATCCTCCTCAGACTTTCAGACTCACAGGCTCTCGAAATAAAGGACAGATGGCCATCCAGTCGATGCAATCGAAATAACGAAGCAACAAACATGTGTAACCGATGACGATGACAAAGGCAAAAGACAAAGGGTTGGGTTATTAGTGGCATCTGTGGAGCGGAGCGGGGCCAGGAAATTGCAATTCCCATACTAGCCAACTGCGTTTTGCGCTTCACTTCACTTCATCCGACCGACCGACACTCATTTATTCGCATTTCCCCCATAGCCTACATAGCCGGAGAAGGGCTCCTCCGCCAAATGGTTAATGTTGATAAATGAAGCAGTTGCCTATCGTCGATTTTGCACTCTATCGAAGAAAGGACTACTCGTACACAGAAATATTTTTGGATTTTCGGGTTTCCGTCTGCATTTGACGTATGTTAGCCATCATCGTGGGATCGGATCGATTTCCCATTACGTTTACAGCGCGGGGGATATTTATGTTTGTAAGTGGATGCTTGCGTGACTGCCGAGCTAAGGTCACATGCAGACCGACCACTCGTAACCTATTCAAACGAGTTACGACCTCGCTTAGCGGCGATAGCGATAGCGATTACGATTACGATTACGATAACTATGCTCTTACACGAATGCAGTCAAAAACTGAGCTGACGCGCAATAAGTGTAAACATAAACAAGAAATTGGGGTCACAGCTTCGGTGATCGCAGCTCTTTATACTCTATTGATCTATTGATTTTGCAGCAGCATTCAAATATTTAAGAGTAAAATTCACATAACATTCTATAAATTATAATATTTGTAAAACATAGTAATTTTCAATTGGATTATATGTTACAAACAAAGAATTTACTTATGACATGAAAAAAAAAACAAATAATCATATTAAAACATCATGACATTAAACATTTTATAAACTTAAATAATAACTATATATTAAATATACCTAATATAAAATATATATTTTAAAATAAGAAACTTTTTATGGTTTACATGCTGAGTGGCTTTTTCGCCCTTTCCCAAGTTTGTAATATCAATAAATGATGGTCATTTATTATGATTGATTTTTAATGCTATACCCAAAACTCAAATTAACCTCAACCTCATTAAAGTGGCTTCTCTTGATTATCGAAATTATGCCTAAAACGAAAGTACCCTCAGTTTCAATACATGTTTTCGTATAAATAAAGCACCTAATTCCAAACAAAAGCGATGCGGGGAACGGAAGCTGTGGTCAGTCAGTCAGTGAGTCTCGTAGTTCGATGGAATTTCTCAGCCTCAGTCTCTGAGGTCCGAGAGTCAGATTATCCAAAACAATGTGAACCAGAGCACGGACTGAAGCCGAGGTGAAGCCTGAGAACTTTATCAGCGACTTTTGTGTTTGGGTATACACACTCCGACACCAAACTCCACTCTCTTTTTCAACTTCGATCGGACAACTTCGGAGTTGGCGCCCAAAATAAAAACTGGCGCACATAATGAGGCGAAACTTGAGCCCAAAACATAAGTCCGAGATGAAGGCGTAGAAGTTTTGGCTGGACGGGGAAGTTGAGGTCTCGAGATCGGCTTACCCAGAAGTTGTACATAAGACTCATGCCCATATACAACAACATCTCGTATCTCGTATAAGAGAGCGCGGCTCGAACTTGTTTTTCTTTTTAGCTGCGATAGATACACAGAATTTCCTGCAGCAGCCAGTCGCTGGTTGTCCCTCTGTATTGACGTCAGATGAAAACACTACACAAAGTGCAATTTGCAGTCGACCAGTCGACGATCTTGGTGCAATGGCAGGTAGTTGCAGGGAAGCCAGGGAAACCGACTCTCAAACATTCCCACACACACAGTTGGGTGAATGAAGGGCTTCGCCAGAAAGAAGGTGCACCACTCATCACATCGCACCTCTCTGCACCACTCACCCACATCCTGGTGACGCTTTGTTCTGGGTTCTTGTTTTTCGTTGGGTTTTTACACTCCATTGGCAGTGAAGCGTTAAAATTGACCCAGTTGTTGATTTATTTTTACAGCTCTCTGTCGGTCTGGGTTCTCCTGCAATTGGATGGCCAGCAAAAATAATTCAAATTGAAAAGGAGGAAAAAACAGAAAACCGACACAAAAACAATGTGAATTTGCGTTTCCATTTAAATGCATGAATTTTCGTATTTCCGAATATATATTCGACCAGGCGGCACGATCTGACTCCGACTCTGGAATCGAATCGAATCGCATCGAATCGAGTTGAATCGCTTTAAGGTCTCTGCTTTTAGCTCCGTGCACGAATGCATTTTCAATTTGCTGGCTAAATTCCAGAGTCGAGATGGCTGAGAGCGGAGGCAGCAACTTTGCAGTTAAAGTTGAAAATTGTTTGCATTTTTGCGCTTGCGATAAAAATAAGTACGAGTATATGGCCCTTTTCCCTTTTCCCAGCAAAAAACACAAGAAAAAAACTGCTGCCAGAGACAACTTTGCCGTCCCTCCTTTTTGTCTCGTTGTTACTTCTCTTTTAATAACTATGCGGGCTGGTTTTTGTTTTCTTAGGGCCAAACTTCTGGCCCAGAAAGGGGGAATGCGAGCTAAAAGTTTAAGTGCAAAGCCGGAGAAATTAAAATATTTCCATACTGCTGCAAGTGCAGGGACTTAGACTTAAAGTTTCCCATTTAAATGAAACACACAAAAACGAGACTGCCAAGGAGTCGCGGTCATAATGGTTAACCAATTCCGAATTCCGAAAAACCACCCCAAAACATTTTTACCTTGCAGCCTTTCTGTTGGCTGGGCTGTTGTAAAGTGTTGGGTGTTCATTATTTCGTAGTGACCATTTAAAGTAATTTGCCACACTTGTCGCCGGCCATTAGGCCCCATTAAAGCGCAATCAGAAATCTTGTTTCCCTTCCCTGCCACTCGCCACTCTTCACTCCTTGACCAGCACTCGAGTATCAATTTGAACAACGAAAAAGTTGCCAAAGTTGCCAATGCACGAACCCTTTTTATTAGTTTTGAGATATCGACAGCAGGACAGCAGGAGGGCGCCGCCTTTTAATAAGGACATTCAGGCCACAGCGGCAAATAGTTCAATGGACTCGTCAAATATCCTGGTGTTGGTATTGGTGGGTTGGCTGGCGAGTGGAGTGCTCCTTTTCGTGTTTGTGTAGAGCATAAGACGCAGCTTAGCCCCAGCCACGCTACCCGCTGAAAAATCAATATCCTGCCAAGGACCCGAGGTCCTTTGTTGGTCTGCGCTGCCTGCAAAATGTTCGAGGTTTTTCTTTAAAAAAAATAAATAAGTGTCCATTTCCGCTTTCTGCCTGCACGGTGCAAAGAAATTGAATATTTTATACAAATACCACACTCTCTGCTGAACAAGGATTTAAGTTACCAAAGCCAGGAAAAGGCTGAGTTTCAAGGACATCGCATAATCTCCAGTTTCTGAATTTATTTTCTATTTTAAATATTTTTGTGAGGGGTTTGGTTTCTAGGACTACGTTTTAAATGTCAAGCACTTGAGGTTTAAATTAAATTAAAATTTGGGAGAGTGATATTATATAAACCATGTCATGCAAATACTTAAAGGTCAATAAAGGATTTAAATTTCTACTATAGCTATGAAAAGCCATATGCTTGAAGAAATTTATTTATTAAAAATATTTAAATTATTTTCTTAAATATTTCTACCTCAAAACGAGGATAAGGAAACCCAAAGCTTTGATTCTAGACCTTATTTCTCTCTCTGCACAAAACAAACATCTGCATCTGGTCAGGAATCAAGGGAGGTGGAAGCTTGGTCTCTCCTGGCTCTGGGGCGTTGTTGTTTACTTATTCAATTTGGCGCTGTTTGAACTGCGCTGATATCCCCATTACAAGGTGCTCTGCCCTGTTTTACTCCCGGTACTCCCTGCACTGCTACTCCATCCATACGACGTGCTCCATGACGTATACGTAATTACGTTTGTCGCTGCCACATCGCTGCTCTGCCACTGCCGCACCGCCCCCCTGCGATTGCCACTTTAAAGCATGGAAATTTATTTATTGCATAATGGGAAAAGTTTTGCACTTCAGTCATGATTTGCCCCTCCATCTCCATCTCCATTCTCCATTCTCCCATCTCCCATCTCCATCTTGTGCTATTCAACTCGCAGCATTTCATTTGATGCAGCGACCAAAAGACGTGCGTAAACAGGGTGGCTCTTTTAGCCAAGTCTCGGGTCTCGGGTCTCGGGCAGGGCTGGGCGTCGAGTGCTAAACTTTTTTGCCCGAATCCCGTTTGGCTTTTTTCTCTACTACTCCACTCCCATATCCCATCCCAACTCGAAATCAACTTTATGGGAGGCAGAGGCGCAAAAGAGCCAGGCAACGGCAGCAAAGTTTATGGTCATGTCCGCTCGGGGTCGGAAAAGCAAGAAAAGCGGGGGGGTTGGGAGATTCGTGGGGTGGCCGTTCATTAGCGTTGCCATTACATTTATTTATTTTTCTTCATTCCGTTCTGTTTCGCTCTGCGCAGGATGTCTGATAAATATACTGCTGGCAGCACATCAGCGAGGAAGGAGCACTCACAGTGGGTCCGAAAAGTCTAGAGCTGAGCTGAGCTAAAGTCCCCTTTAGTTAGTGTGAGAGCTTTAGTTTCAACAAGTTTTTAAAAAAGTTAAATGAGACTGAGACACAAAACTTCACATAATAGTGAAGAGATGGGCTAGAAATCGGGGGTTGGTGGGTCCAGGTCCAGGTCCAATCTTCTTAAAAAGCCCCACAGGATCACAGGAGATGTGCGAGTCAAAGGAAAGTGTGTTGCACGCATGTCTGCAGTTATTAGACCTCCGTCTTCAGTCAAATTGCGTTGGAAAAGTTTTTTCAAGCACTTTACAGGATTTATGTTAGGGAAGAGGAGAAGAGACAAACAAACCAAGATGGAAAAGTTTTCCTGGATTCACTTCCGCCTCCTCTTTGGGCTTTTTCTTTTCGCCTTTGATATCATCCCACTTGTCCATTCCTCGCTCCGACTGCATAAATAATAACACAAACTTTTATTATTAATTTTGCTTAATCGAAATGCCGCAATTAAGCATGAAGCATAAAGTTTTCCCTCGTTGTCTCCTTTGTGTTTTCCACGACGCCCCTGCTGACCCCCCCCCTTTCAGTTTGTGGAATAATTTTGCACTTTTACTCCGCCGAATATTTCTTAGAAAAAGTTGGACGAGCTGCAGCAACGCAGCGGTTCCGTTCTTTTCGCCACAAAGTTTCCCGTTTCTGCACTTTCCGAAATATTATTAAGAATTTAATTGCTTCAAAGCGCAAAGTTTTCCCCAGCCAAGAGCCACGCCCCATTGAAAGGCGCATAATTGCTGGAAATTGTAAAACGAATAAGCGAGAATCATTGCGGCCAAGAAGAAATTGTCGGTCATGTCACCGTGTTGGCCAATACAATGTACCTACGTACAATGACCAATAAGCAACCCGCACACACTCGGCCAAGTGAAACAATCCATTACGGAATCGTTGGCCACAAAGGGCACCTAACTGAACTGCCCCTTCCGTGAATTGAATGAAAATTTCTGTTGCGTAATGGGGCCCTACCGATAAGAAAGTGAAAACTAAATGAGAAGCACAAATAAATTGTAAAAAATGTATAAACGACGCCGCACACAAAACCAATGCTCGTCTCATTTCCTGCCCGTTCATCGCACACGTCTGCCGGGGAGTCGGGCGAAATTAAATTTCAAAGGCCGAGCCATTAGGCTGCCCATTATCCTGTCCCAGTCCTGTCCCTGTCCTGTCCATTCTGACCATCCTGACCGCCCCTTTTTGGCCCTTCAGTCCTCCAGCCCTCCAGTCCTCCAGTCTTTCGGGCTGGACAGGAACCCGCAAACATCCTGTTGATGTCAGCAAATTTTATTTATTTGTGGTTCGTGTTGTATTACAGCATTTTAGAGCAATTAAAATTGTACAATGGCTTTGCATGCCCCCGAAAAACTTGGCCACAGTCTATTTGGCCGCATTTTTTAGATCATTTAACGGCAAAGTGCCTAATGATATATTGACTTTGCCACAGTGGGGGCTCTTCCCAGCCATGTTTCAAACTTTTATGGACCAAACTTAAGGGGAGTGTTCTTGGTCTAATTGCCCGCGGTGGGAAGGTAAAACTCATTAGATTAAGTGATAGCATTTCTCTTTATGGCCCTATCTGGCCGCGGAACATCGTCTGGAATTAGCTGGTCATAGAAAAGTAGCCAAGGATGCTGGATGCTGTGGAGGGGTGAGTGGTCATATCTGCTCCAAATGGCCAGGCTAAATTGTCAATGCAAAGCTGCTCCTTGGCGGGAACTGCAACTGTTTCATTGTTCTGTCGTTGGCCTACATAGGAGTCCACCCTCTCATCCTCTCCACTCCGGTTTTTCTGTTCTTCGCTAACAAGCTTACGGAACGGACGACGGCTGGCCTGCGGGCTCATTCCCCAAATGTAAGCCAAACGAGCGAACGAAGGATGTGGAGTGGCAGAGGCAGGGGGCTTTCCATTTCATTAAAGTTTCAAGGCGCACTACGCGGCGTATGAGTGATACTAAAAACGAAGCAACAGCAATTCAACGGCAGAAGGGACACATTCTAAACACTCGGCAGGCGAGGGCACAGCACCGGGAGAAATTACGTTGTAAAATATATTTTGAGAGAATAAAAAATGTTAAGAAACGATGTTCTTTAATGTTCAATACCTAATATATTACAAATATAATTTACAACTTGGCTGTAAACCTACTACTTACAAAGGACTTTGTAAACTGAAAAAGTTAAGAAATTAGAGAAGACCAAAAAAGAGCTCTTAATTGTCTAGTGTTGTAGAGGCAGTGTTTCCATGTTTTGACTGGTTTTTCCTCTGTATAAGGGTACAACTCTCGCATGGAATGGCCCCAACTTGAACAGCTCGCCTTTTTCTTAGCAGTTTCCCACCGCACAATGTGCAAAAGTTGTAAAATTTGTGTTGTTTTGCGCCAAAGGGCGGGCACACACCCAGATACATACACACACATTCGGGCCAAAAGCTGAAAACTCGAGGGCCTGTCGAAATGTCTTGGGGTGTGGCTTCAACTTCAACGGAGACTGCGACAAGTCCGTGAAGAAGTTGGAAAGTCCGGAGTCCAGAGTCCGTGGAGTAGGCACTCGCCTTTATTGGAGTGCAATGAGCTGTAGCCTGAATGGGATTTACATGGGCGGGGCATGGGGACGGGGACGAGGAGTCCTGTTCCCAAGTTGTTGCGCACAACATGCTTAATTAGTTTCTGAAACCAAAGGGGCCTGCGGTCGAGGGGTTTTTAGAGGTCCAAGGTTCCTGGCCATGTGTGTGAGCAAGTGAAAATAATTTGCGGCTTCCAGTTTCGGTTGGCCAGCGAGGGTTTTTTAATTAAAAGTGCCTGCTGCCTGGTGGATGGTGGCTGGTGCCCAGTACCCGGTACCCGCCAACCTTGGCCCATCCATCAGCAATCCCCAGAACGTAATGCAAATGAGCGCCAAGTAGCCGCCTTCCGTGGACGGAATATCCGCCTCGGAGATGCGGTGGCTGTTACGGCGGAATCCTGTGAATCCTGCGAATCCTGTGCCCCGTGTGTGCAGCCAACCAAAAAGCAGCAGCAACGGCAACGGCGGAAGCGGATGCCATAAAGTGCTGCCACCGCACGGGTCGAAAATAAAATGGCCGCCGTGCGAGAAAGCTTCCAGGGAGATTTTTACACTGAACGAAAACTACTCAGAATTGGATATTTCAGTTGGGAAATATTATTGAACAATTTTTCAGTGTTTGTTTAAATGAGTTTTGTATTCTCAGAATACAAATTTTTTATTTTTTTGTGTTTTTTAACCAAATATGTTGAACAAACATTAAAACAAAATTTTTAGGTTACAGGGATGCAAAAGGTCAGGTTATTATTTTCAAATTAAAATCATTGAAAAGTTAATCTTCATTCTTTGATCCGTTATCCACAATAAAATATTTTTAAAAATTAAGGAAAATTGTTTTTAGCCTCAATAGCCTTGAAGTCAAATGAAAATCATTTTTCGAGTGTATGGAAATGTGCAGCGTTCCCCCTGACGAATGCTGATCCAAAGTAAGCAGATGTAGATGGGGCAAGGGAATGGGAAAAGGGAAAGGGAGCCAAACTGGGACACACACAACACACATTTTAATGACAACGACGTGGCCGAACGACAATTCAGTTATGGGTCTCATAGCGCAGCCAGCACTACACAGAAACCCAAATGGGCGAGGGGCGAACCAATCAACTGATTTAGTACACGATGGGGTGTCCTCCCTCATGCTCATCCCTCGTCCCGCTCCTCCTGTCCCGACGTCCTGTTCGTCCTGGTGTATCAGCAAATGCAATTCGTTTGCTGATTTGTCATTGTTTGGTATGCCTGCTCTGCTCTGCTCTGCTCCTGCTGTACCCACAGCTCAACTTGAGCTGATTTACAAATGAAATCATACGCCATGGCGGGCATTTCGGTAATGAAAATTCAGCCATAAGGGAAATCATTTTTCCGGCTTTTGTTCTATTTTGGGGTAGGATCTGTGCCGGTGCCTGTGCCTGTTCCCGTGCATCCCTTCTGGCCAGGACAGGACAGGGACAGGACGAGAGCAGACAACACCGCACACTTAATGCGATTTTTGCTGCCTGCTTGTTGCCTGTGCCTGGGCTTTTAGTTTTGATGTGGTTGTGCGGGCAGAAAGGCAGAAAGGAAAAAGCAGTAGCGCTGAGGGATTCGAGTGCGCTCTATAAATAAATTTCGTTTTAATAAACTTGTCATAATGGCGCAGCGCAGCGCAAAAAGTTTTAATAACGCTCCACAAACCTTGACGTTATTAAAATTTTACATGTCATGTCAGAAAGGATTAAATTCAACGCACGACGCTCACAGGATGTATTAAGTTATGCATTAAAATGGCACTAATGACGTTTATACAGCTCTGTCAGCCACGAAACTTTCCGCACACATCCTGGGGGATGCTTTGCTCGAGTTACTTAATTGCAGTGACAACATTGAATAAGGAAAAAGTAAAGGCTTCTCGCCCTTCGTGTGTCGTCTGTTGGTGGCACTCCTCCTCCACCTCCACCTCCACCTCCACCTCCACCTCCACCTCCACCTCCACCTCCACCTCCACCTCCACCTCCACCTCCACCTCCACCTCCACCTCCACCTCCACCTCCAGGAATGGAATGAGAATCGTTACAAAAATGCTTTGCCTGCAATTTAAAATACGCACACAGCGACGACTGTTTCTGTGGCTTTTTGTGTTTTGGGGGAGCTGAGTTTTACGGCTGCTGCTTATATTTACGTGGCCATGTAATGGCGGAGAATCCGGAACAAGACGCAAAGGGCAGGAGACAGAGTTTCATTTTGTACAAATTGAGCGAATTCCGCTTAAAGCATTCCAAATAATTTAATTAAAAACACATTTCTGGCTTTGTTCTCGACTGAGACTGAGAATGGCAAGGTATTTACATACATTCCCTCCTCTCTCCTCTGTCACCTTCATTGCATATTTGTGGGTGAGTCGGATATGCCAATTCAATTAACTGCACTGTGTCCAACAACAACAAGAGCACCAAATAGTCCCAAAATTTGGCCCTTATCACGATCCCTAGATAAAGTACCAGTGGAAAACTATCAAACAATGGCATTGAAAACACCCCTGTCTGTCCTCCCTCGACATTCAACATCCAACACGAGTTTTACATTAAAACGCAAAGTTTTATTGCCGAACAGCGGGCGGGGGAAAAGTTTTCTCTATTTGTATAGGGAGCCTTGTAAGTTTCTGGGCCGCTTTTCTTTGTCGCACCCCCATCTCAATCTGCTAAGTGGTGTCCTTATCAGTTGTAGCTACAACATATTAGCTGCTTAATTTCACGGACGTGTGCTTGACTGTATGGGTGTATCTGTGTGTAGCTGTGTGTGTAGCTGTGTGTATGTGAGCGCCCCAAAGGTGTTGAAATGGAAAACTTTTGTTTATTAATTTGTCAATGGCGCTTAGGTCGCTGTTTTACTTTGTCCAAGATTGTGACTCGATGATAAGGTTTACCTGGTTTATTAATATGTTCTACCCAAAAAGAAAACAAAATAAACAACATCCGTTGAGTTATAATTTCAAACAGATTTTTTCTATAGAATAGAGATAATTCAAGAGCATTTAAGGAAGGCATGATAGATAACAAATGATAACCTTTGATCTCGTTCACAGTTTTTGGGTGTAAAGAATAAAGAATTATAAAGAATATATTATATTCAGTCTTTTTGGGTCTGAGAAAATAATAAATACTCCGTTTTGGGTGTGCACACAAAAATGCACTTTGGGATTGGTGGGTTGACCCAGAAGAGATTTTCCAACCCACAACCCACAAACTGGACGGTGGGTTGGAAGGATCTGTGTGTTGACACTTGACGTCTGACACTGACGGTTGTGATGGATGACGGCTGAAGGACGTGACAGCTTCATCAAGTGCAGCCAGGTGCGACTGCAAGGCGTTCATTGATGGAAATGGAAACATTTACCGCAATTCACTCGCAACAATGCAATCCCTCTGACAGATTTCAACCCCCTTTTCTCTGCTTTCAGATGACGCCACTGCCGGTGAGAAGGATACGTTAAGGGGCGGCGTTGACTATGGGAACAGAGGCATGGGCGTGTGCGCGGACCTTGGGTCTCATCGATGGTGTCGATTGGTATTGAGCCAGAGCCAGAGCAAGAGCCAGCACACCCAGAAATCAAAGGAGCAGCAGCTACTTCCAGGAGCACAGGGCGCACCAGGATCAGCGATTGACGCAACAACGATTCCCGCTACCAAAACGCTGACGGCATCGCCAGCGAAAACGGCAGCTTTCACAGTGAAAACAACGAGGAGAAGACGCCGACGAAGGGACAGCAGCAGCAGCAGCAGCTCCACCACCTGCATTCCCACATCCACCACAGGTCACAGGTCATCACTTCAGGTGCTCCAGATCCTTCTGGTCTCGTTGCTGGCCCTTCTAGCGAAAAATGCCCAAGCGCACAACATTCCAGGTGAGTTTTGCCATATGTCGCAACTCGTTGTTGTTTAATTAAATTTCCGACAAATCGCTCCAAAGCCCCGACTATTCGTGGCCCAAAATTTCATTTGGAAATTTGATAAACGCTTTCTTTGCTCTTTGCCACCCGCGAATCGGCTGAAAATATCCGCTGATTGCCGAACTGAACAGGGAAAAATGTGGGGGAAAGAGGGGCACCTAAGCGCATGTGTGGGACTTGATTTTATTCGGTGCTCGGAAAAATTTAATGGCGCACAATAAGCGGCTTACGTGCGGCCAAAGCTGATTACATTTGGCAATTAGTTGACAGCGAAGCATCCAGCATCCAGCATCGAGCACCGGCCACCAGTGGTGACCAGTGGTCAGCAGAGAGAGTGGAGCTTTTTTTTGGGCCTTTTGATTTTTTCATTCCCCGCACTCGGTAACCAAGCACAATAGATAGGTTGGAATTTATTTGAATGCATAAATAAAATCCCTAAAGTTGATTTCAGTTGATAATTCTAAAGGTTTTGTGCTGGTTTTTATTTATATTCGAATTTGTAGAAAATATTTAGATTTTGACCAGTTTTTCATTGAGTAAATATTCTAATTAATATTTTATTAAATGATCAGGTGAGGAAAGGATTTTGTTTAAATATAAACCGAATCTCTAAGTGGTAAAATTCTATTGTTATTTAATCTGCTTTAAGTGTTCATTATTCATTTAGGGTAAATGTTTTGTTTATTAGGAAAGATTTAAAAAAAATGGTAGGTACTACCAGAGTTTAATGACAGACTCCATGAGCTGAGATCAGCTATGTTGTAATGATTTATTTTAAGCAACTTAAAATAGCGTTCCTAAGCAAAATGAGATTGAGGAAGTTGATAGATGGAGACAATGCCATGGGTTAACTGCCCGTCGAAGAACCTGTCGTGAACCTAAGCGTCCAATTGAATTCAATGAGCTGACCTTCATTCGAATTTTCTGTCCTATTTCCTGGCAGTCTCCCTCCTTCCTTTCCGAAGGACATTAAAAGTTGCCAGTGGCCCCAGTGGCTCAATGTACCGTGACGTTCTTCGTTCTGCGCTCGTCGAGTGAATTAATTCAATTTAATTTAGCCGAAAATTGGAAAAACCGCTTGAGATTCCTTGGCAATGGCCACTTTGCAGCACGGTCGAAAGGTCAACGTAGAGTATAAGGAGTGAGAGGACTGTGCTAGGACTGGGAACTGCCGAAATGAGTTTCTAGAAAGCGACTCAACTCGACTTGGCTTTAATCAATGAAAACAAAGTGCGCTTCGCTGAATAACTCAAGCCCAACTCGTGTCAAGTGCTCTGTGGGTGGTGGTCGGGGCGGAGAGGGTGTATTGAGGAGTGGAAACGTCTGCCTTTGGCTGAAGGACATTCTAAATGGAATAATGAAACCACTTTTGCATGTTAACGCCATCAAAAGGCGCGACAGAAGCGAAACACACGCGGGGACTTTGACATCCTGGCTTCCTGACTTCCTGCTACCCTCGAGTACTTCACTTGGCCCGGCGACATGTCTGCAACATTATCAAAGGGCAATAGACGCACAAGTGTTTGGGCTGTGTACAGAGAGAAATAAATGTATGTAATTTCTTGAGAGAATTTTAAATGTAGAGAGCTTAAGCTATAGTTTATGTCTGATTATAGACACGCAGGTCTAGGTAAGTCAACAAAGGGTTGCTATTTATAAGACAATTGCTTTTTATAATAACACGCTTTCGGACCTTAACCTATTAAAACTTGAGAGTGTACCAAACTCTTTCTTAGATATTTTTATAATGGATTCAATGTGTACTGTAATTAAATATCCCCAGCACTTTGGCTCAGTGCACGGTTCTCAGCATAATCACCATTTTCCTACCCCATCGCAGTCGTGTCGTCGTCATTGTTTTTGTGTCGCTCCTGATGTTGTTTTCTGTATTTTTTTTCGGGAGCAGTGAGCAGTGAGCGGAGGCTGAGTGGCGATGCAAATAGTCTGCCAAAGCTGGCCAAGTTAACATAAATTTATGCAAATGCCAAAGTCAACAGGCGAAGAGTGCATAAAGCGGGACAGCGAATGAGTGAGTGAGTGCGTCAGTGGATGAGTGAGTGACTGACTGGTTGAGTGCCCAGTGGAGAGCGGCTAACAAAGACTTCATGTAGCTGAATCCTGCATCCTTGTCAGGCGTTCTTCCTCTGCTCTTCCTGCTCCAAACTGTTGGTGGGAAATTAATGCAAAACGCATTAAGTTGGATTTTTTGCCGGACAACGCCCCAATCAAGAGCAGTTTGCCTCCCCGAACAATTGCCCTCGGACATTGGTAGTTTGCTTAACCCTATTACCGACACAGATACAGATACAGTTGGATATGGACAGGGATACAGATACAATGCTCCTCACTCGCACACTCACACTGGGCATCCCATGTGCAGGCAGGTCAGAAGTTGTTTGTTAACAAGTTTAGTGTCATGCCAGGGCCAGAAGTCCAGTTCAGTCCAGTCCCGTCCAGTCCAGAGTACAGCAGCTGCAGCTCCTAGTCGCCGTCTTCAAGTGGCATCCACCCCAACACCCACACCCACACACACACCCACCATGTGTGTGTAACAGGATATGCTCCCTTATTGGATTGCTCCTCAACTGCTGTGCTGTTGTTGTCCTGCTGTTTCCGACAATTCATTTGCATTTCCGTTGCCGCTTGCCGAGCTTTGAGCTCTCCGCTCCAATTGTAAACGAAATTTTCAGCTTGGGTGACCATGTCAACCAACGGCTTAGAAAAGCTCTCCCCTGCAGCAGGGCAAGGGGCAAGCAAGGGTGTCGGTGGCAGCTGAGGGCGGTGCATACATAAATAATGCACAGCACATTCGCACCTCGGGCTCGGACTTGGGCTTGGGCCTGGGCACCACTGGAATGAAGCGTCCGTCAAAGCCAGCCAGCAACAAGCAACAAGAAGCCTAATCAGCGCCTGTCAAGTGCTCACCGCAGTCCATCCTGCCCCTGTCCCCGTATTTCCCTCTTAACCTCGGACAAGTGACAAACGCTAATGAAATGTCACGACTGGTTGTCAAGGCAGGAACATTCAGTTGAAAAGGTAGAAAGCAAGTTTTCGTCAATCAGGGGTTCTGAGTTCTCACTCTGTGTATGCGTGTGGTCAATAACTTTTATTCGAGCGGTCAACCCAATTGCAGAGAGGAAAAAATGGCATTAGTTGGGTGTAGATCAACCTAGAAAAGATATATATATCATTTACAATACGTAATGTCAAGTGACTTATTTATTTATAACATTTTTATAAGGATGAGTTAAAATAGTTGACCGTAGGTCGGTACTTCCTAGGAGAAAAGAGCAAATAGGTTAACCTATGATCAACCTACATGCGTTTCAGTGAATATAAGGTTTATTTTAGTAGAATCACCGAGTTAATTTTGGAAACTCAAGTATTCTTTACAATAAATCTCTCTAAACTATTATTTGTATTTGTAAGCGGTTGCTGTGACGTTAGAAATATTGCCTTTATGGGCTTTTGAATTGTAATTTAAATGAATTAAAAAACCAGTTAGTTAGAAGCAGCAAACACCAGTCACTGAAGTAGCACCTGCCACCTATTTTTCTCAGTGACTCATGACTGCATTCCTCTGCATATGCTGGCCATAGTTTCCGGACCGCACACATTCACCGACTTTCAATGGGATAACTGATTTGAAAACCAAAATGGAAGCCGGGTCAGCTATTGGTCCCTTGGGTGGGAGCATGGAAGCATGGGAGGATAGGAGGGCAAAAACATCAGTCAATGACCAGCACTTGACATGTGACCGACGAAGCCATCAACAAATCCATTTAAAAGTAACCCCTGGCATGTTGGTTTTCCCATTCTTTCCGCCATCAAGGACTGTCAGCGGAAGGGAAGAGAAGTGATGGTTCGGTTCGGTTCGGAGGGCAGGGTATGAAAAGATTGGGGCAGACACAGGACATTTGTCGGGCCACGTAAATCGTGCTGAATGTCACGTCTAAATAGAAAGCAATAACGAGAGCGGGCCATGGACTGCGGCTGCGGAATTGGCCGTATTATGGGCGCATCACGTTGGGGAATCCTTGCGGTCGGAATTCTTGGTTCGCCGATCCGCTCACATGAGCACAGAAAAAAATAAAAAAAATAAAAAAAATAACAAAAAAGGTTAAAAAGCCTAATATTGATTTTGTACTCAATTGATAGGACTAAGAACATTCCAGTTAGGTTTTGATAAAAAACAAAAATTTATAATAGATTTAAAAATATCTAAATAACACTCTCCTTCTTTTTTCTCAATGTAAATGTGAAACGTGTAATGTAATCGCATCCCATCCTTTTTCTCTGTTTGCAGAAGACGCCGTGCACATCACGGCCATTCTCGGCGAGGGCGTCATCTTCAACTGCCATGTGGAGTTCCCCAACGACCATCCCGTGCCATATGTCCTGCAGTGGGACAAGAAGGTGAGCGAAACGGTACGATATCACAGTTAACATTTCTTCTCTAAACTCTCTTTTTTACATTGTTGTTCCGATACGCAAAAACAAAGCAAGAAAAAGTAAGAAACAGTCAGTCAGAACAGACAGACCAATATCCACGCAGTAAACGAATAATGAACTACCTGCTAAAACCACCTATTCAGTGTTTTTTCTCAACTAAATACGTACAAAATACCATCTAAACTCGTATGAGCCTTGTCCCCCAAGATCAGTTACTCAGCCTGAGTTTGATTCCTTTTGATTTTATTTATCTATATTGCGATTGCCCCAAGCTTTGAGCTTTATGCTGCAGTAACCAGTAACCAAAAACCAGTAACCAGTAATCAGTAACCAAAAATTAACCAAGTTGATCCGATAACCGAACTAACCGAACTACTGCCAATGCTCGTGTTGTTTGTTGATGTCCATGCGATACAGATAACCATAAGTTATAGCTTGAGATTGATATATTGATCGTACTCGTACTGTATGTGTTTATGTGTTGCCCGATTGGTACTTTGAATTTGAATTTGATTTTCCTCAGTTCGGTTTCAGTTTGCCTTGGTTCTCATTGCCATCAATCAGTCTATCCTCCGGCCTGAAATCGGAGGACTACTCCCCTACTACGCCCCTGACCTGCCCCCGAATATCACCAGCAAACACATCATTTGACATAGGCAGGCTTTCAAGGCTTCCAAGCGGCCGCTTCTGATCCATTTTTGGGATCGGATGGATTCTTTGCGCCTCCTTTAAGTTCGCCCACCAGACACACACAAACCAAAAACACACACTAAAATAATACACACGGAATACTTCTACACTTTGAATCGAATTATTTTTGCGGCATTCGAAAATACCAAAAGATGAAATTAATCAAATTATTTGTCAATTGAAGGAACGGGCTTCACAGCACCCGGACCAAAGAGAGCGAAAGAGAAGAAAGCAGTCGAAAATTCACATTCCACCCAATCAAAAAACCAAATAAAAACAAAAAAAAAAAAGAAATCAAAAATGAAATTCCATTTGCAAATCAAATCAAATCGAAATTCGTTCGCAATCGATGCATACACAACAAATCTAGCTTAGCTGCTCACTGCAAACAAAATGAAACAATTTCCACTCCCGTTTAATCCTCATCCATGCAAATCCCAAACAATTAGCCACAGCCAAAAATATTGAAAACAAATTAGTCACATTGCCAAAAGACTTTAGTTGCAGTATTCAAATCTTCCACACCTCCAGCACCACCCAACCACCCAGAGAACCACTCACTCACCCACTTTCCCCTTCTGCAGCACAGTCAGAGTTTGCAGAAATATGCTAATGTTTGGCAAAGTTGAGCCGCAGATAAATGGAGCAAAGATTCGTTTGGAATTCCATGAGGATGAATCTGCGTAAACTTTTCAACTTTGCCACTGCCACTCTGCCGGACAATCAGTCAGAGATCGATTGATGCCAGTGGCATATTTTACGCATTCTCGACAGCCACTGCACCACAAACACATTCCCATAGGATAAGCAAATTTCACTCCAGTCGATAAGCAAAAGGGCGCAACGAAATTAAAAACTCCCACCACATAAAGAGCACAATGTCACGTCTTTCTCTCCATTCATCGTTTTTCATTTAGCATTTAGCGTTTTTGTAATGTAATCCAATTATTTTCCCAGCCTTCTTCTTCTCGCATGCTTAGTGTGTAGTGTAGCAAACTATTTTACTCTCCCCCCTCACAAACTGCAGCAAAGTTTGATGAAGCCAACTAACGTGGGCAACCTCACAACCTCATCAGCCCCGACTTGAACCTAAACCCCGACCTCAAACAGCTTACTTTCCATAATTTCAAGCACGCCTAAGCCAACTTTCTTCGGCTTCGTACACGCGGCTGCAGGCTGCAGTCTGCAGTCTGATAGCAAAAACCAAGAAAAACCGCAAGGATAATAAAGTGGAAATGCCAGGATAACAGGATGAGGGGCTAAGGCAGACTACTACTACTCCTCGCAATCGGGGGCGTCAAAGTCACGACTGTCCTCCGCTAAGCGGAATGCAGTCAAAGTTGGAGTATGTGTGTGTGCTGGCCAGCAGATAACGTCTCCTGCTGTTTTTGTGCCAAGTTAAAAGTTTTACAAGCAATTTTAATGCCACAAACAAAGTTATAAGTACTGCAAAAAGTATGTTTATGTTTTGTCGCGATAAAAATAACGCACACACACGTTGGATACTTTTTTATGTGATGTGGTTGGGAGGTTGGTGAGGATGAGGGACAGCGAACAGTCGGTAAATGGCCGAATTAAAGGGATTAACATGGCTTTAGCTTTTAATTTATGCGCTCGTATTTCTCTCCCTCACCCTCTTAGTCCCTGTAATTACATGCATTGCTGCCCCGCAATAGCGAAAGAATTTCATGATTTCGTCAGTAGGTATCTCGTTAAACGACGAGCTTTCTCTCTTTAAAGAGACGAAAAGGACGAAAAAGACGAATAACAGGGCGTGAGAGAGAGTCTGTCGTTGCCTTAGTTGCAATCTAAATTAATTGCTACTGAATAAATTAAGCGGAAAAATGTTTGCCGAGCCAACTTATGACGCTTCTGCGAGTGCGAATATTAATTTTGGCCCGGGCCAGGACCACCTCCTCTGTATCTGTGTATCTGTGTGTCCCTGAATGTCTGGCCTGTGCCTGCGCCTGTGTTTCTGTGTCCCTGTGCGCTGCCAAAGCAAATTATTTCATACGTCAGGCGAGGAAATTATTAAAACGTCTATAAGTTTTAATAAGCGACATACACACACAGAGCCAGCGCCTATCTTCCATCTCGGCTGCTCGTCTAATTAGGGAAATAAATCGATTAGCTCGGCTCAGGATGGGGATAACATGGCGTATGAGCAATTTGCTTACCAATTATTTATGTATACGCAATTACGCCGCCCCCTCTCACACACAAAGCTCGGTCTTTCAGTATTTCGGTATTAAACATTTTCCCCACAGAGGCAGAGGCAGCGGCGGAGGCAGAGGGTGCAATCTGTTGTCCCAAGTGTTAATGCTTGGCCAGTTGCTGGTCATGCGAAAGAATTCGAATCCAAAACGCACTCGGTTCAATGCATTCGGTCAGGTCCTGCTCCTCGGCTCCTCTGCTCCCTTTTGCCCCCTTTTTTTTAGCCAGAGGAGATGCAACGAATAAAATAAACAAAGGCCAAGCTGCACACATGGGATGATGGGAGATGGATGAGGAGGATTGGGGGCGAGTGCAGGTTAACCCCAATTTTTGTTGCCTGCCTCGAAATATTTTACATGCACATTTTTTATCTGCACAAGCTAGAATTTCAAATGTATCTCTTTGGCCCTCGTTGTTTTAGTTGCTGCCACACTCACACACACCCACACATAGATACCCCGGTCCCACACACACAGATACAGATGATTTATTGTTGCCAGCGTGTCCCTGGCACAAAACAACTAGAGAGTAAATACACTGAAAGGAAAAATACCACTTTAATATTTTCGTATGAATCAGTTGGATTTTTTTGTAAACTAAGAAGCGAATTCGGGCTACGAATTTTACCTTATTAATGAAGTGTTCCATCACAGTCTGTGGAAGACGGCTGATCGTTGTAATGAGGTGCATAAGCAATCACTTTAACATTTTTCTCGAAATTCAAAAACTGATAGACAATTTCCAACTGCTATTGTGAAGATTTCTCTCAGTGTTTACTATGTGTGTGGGATGCTTCTGCCTCGTTTCTCCTCCTTCGGCTATCTCACTCCCCGCTTTTCCGCTTTTCCACTTTTCCTCCGGCTGTTGATGAGCATGCAAACGGGTGGGTGAGAAAGGGACGAGGAGGATGAGAAGTAGCAGGAGCAGGCGCTGAGCCCAGGATCTGGGGAGTTCGTGTTGACAGTGAAAATGTGTGACCATGTCTCTGTATATAGTTTGTGTATCTGTGAGCGCTTGTTTGTTTGCTGGCATGTTTACCATGCGGCAGCGCAATTTCTCCACGTTAACGTGATGAGTTTTTGTTTTGACTGTTTGTAGATTTTACTTTTACAAGCGGGCCACAGACACAGAGCACAGAGCACAGTTATGTATGTCCCCCGTAGCTATGTCGCAACTCAATTTATTTGCGACAGTTGTTAGTTGTTTGCGTTGTCTCAGCGGGAGTCGTCGTCCCCGAAAACTTTCGAGAATTCCCGATTAGCGTACGCAGCGCGTTTAATCCCTTGCCCTGGCCCTTATTCCATTTGCACCTGCATGCCAGCGTAGTTTTAAGTGTTTCAACCGTAGAGATTGCATGACCGTAGCGTGTAAGCACACTGTTTCTTTGTACATACCCCCAAAACTCGCGACTCATAAACCAAATCATAACCCTAGGTTACAACCAACTGTCTGTACCTGTAAATGTACCTGTTCCATGTTGAAGCGTACCAGAAACCAGACTCGTTTGTCGTATGTACAAATGTCATGGCACATTCCATGCATAAAACGCATTCCAGACAGACAAATCAATCAATGATCAATCTAGTTTACTGATAAGTTTACGAGCTTAGACTAATGTTCGATCCTCCATTTACAAACACCATTGAATAGGGCTCCGATCTGCCCATCTACATCTGGTATGAGAGCTACCCGGAGCACATCGAGGAGGGCTACAAGGGACGCGTGTCCCGCGTGTCGCAGGACTCGCCCTTCGGCTCCGCCTCGCTCAACCTGACCAACATCCGGGAGTCGGACCAGGGCTGGTACGAGTGCAAGGTCGTCTTCCTCAACCGGGACCCCAAGCAGCACAAGAACGGTACATGGTTCCACCTAGACGTACATGCACCGCCGCGCTTTAGTGTTACGCCAGAGGATATTATATACGTTAATTTAGGTGAGTCCCGCTCTGATAAATAGCCGCCCCATAAATATGAGCAGTCATATTCGGCCAACTTATTTTTGGGCGCTGTCAACGTGCCTGCGATTGCGGCATCTCACAGATTAAGTGGAGTGCGACCCACTTTCGAGTGTGTCAAATGGCCGGCCATTTGTTGCAGCGCCCGAATGAGTTTGTCACCTAAGGGAACTTGGAACTGGAACTTATTCCCAGGAGTCGTCGTCGTCATAAGTCGTAAAAAGTGCCCAGCCCAGCCCAACTCTCGACGAGTTATGACCGCCCATTTGTCATCTTTCGTTTCCGAGTGAAAGAGGTCTCACGAAAATCGATAAGCTCTTTATGTTCGCCATCGCCATCGCAGTAGCAATCGCAATCGCCTCAAATCAAATTTCCGTCGCTTAATCAAAGTTAAAATGTTTACAAGTCCAAGTGGCAGTGGGGTAACCGAAACAAAGGACGTGGCCGGAAATGCGTTGAGCGAAAATGGCGCTGCAGCGCATAAATCAGACAACGGAGAACAACGGGGCCAGTGAAACGTAGGCAGCTGCAACAAAGAGCTCGTCCTTACCCATTGTCTGCCGCAAATGGTGGCATAGTCCCAGCCCAGCCCAGCCACTGGGACAAAAGACACGGCCAAGCCAAGCCGGAAAGAGGAGGAGGTGGAGGTGGTGCAGCACCTCCCTTCCTTCTCCTTGAAACCAAAAAGCGTAACAATTGCCACCACTTACCTTATTAATTCCTCGCTCTCGTTTCTCGCTCTCGTCCACATTTCCTTGCAGGTGATTCAATTATACTCAATTGCCAGGCCGACGGCACTCCCACGCCGGAAATACTCTGGTACAAGGATGCCAATCCCGTCGATCCCTCGCCCACGGTGGGCATCTTCAACGACGGCACCGAGCTGCGGATCTCCACCATTCGGCACGAGGACATCGGAGAGTACACTTGCATTGCACGCAATGGTGAGGGACAAGTCTCCCATACGGCCCGTGTTATAATCGCGGGCGGAGCTGTAATCATGGTAAAAACCTAAATCACTTAATTTTTTTGAGATATTTTGTTGAAATACACAAACCGATCCAAAAAGTGGTGCGGGGGGTAAGCCTGTTTTCGGACTAGAAGGGGTGGTCATTGGTTACAAAACTCTGGGTCACTTCGGGCTCGTGCAGGTTACTAATTCCTAGTTTTATTCTCTACCCTCCCCCCTTGAAACCCAAACCGAACCCAATCTCCCTCCCAACAAAAATCCGTAGGATAAGGCGAAGCCCGACAAACACTCACGCACCAAGTCCAAGTCGAATGCCGTCAATGAGAGGCTGGCCATACGAGTAAGTCCCAACTGTAATCCGCTCGCATCTCTCGATCCTTGCATTCCGAATTCCGCATACTGCATAATCCGTTCAACGCTTTCCCATTAACTCAGCCGAAAGCTGCTACTGACTCCACTCCAATCACTCTGGTCTGGATTTGGAGAGCAACCAGCTAGCGGCAGCGGCTTCAGAAATCACCAGACCAAACCATGTCCAGACTCAGATTGCGATTCCGATTCTGGGGCCAAAGCGCGGCTAAGCATTTGCCTATGGCCCGTTCAAATACCCGGAAAAAAATAAAACGAAAAAAAACCCATAACAAGCGTGAAACTTTTTGTGCCTCCACGAGGCCTCCATCCGAATCCGGCCCGTATTTACATGCCAGAAAGGGCCACACAAAACACAGGCTGAACGGAACAGAGAACGGAACCAGCAGAAGAAGCAGGCACAGGAGCACTCGGTACACTTGACATGGTCATTCGCCTAGTCTGAGGCAGATCCCCCTATTTACAACCTGCATACAAGCATGCTCACATGCCACCCAGCCCACTCACACCCACCCCGCCCCCTTGATACCGCCCACCTATTCTGGGAATAGGAAAACCTCGTGCATGTGTGGGAGGGAAATGGCCGTCGTCGTCGTCGTCTGCCCCGCTATGTATAGCATACTTTTGTGCGCGCCCGCTAATGCATTTGCATTTCGGTTATTTACAGTTAGCTGCAGCTGCAGGAGGGGATGAGAGGGGCTGCGAGGGGGTAGCTAAGCCTGCACAGAGAGAAAAAAATAAGTTCTAAATTCCATACACTTTTGAGCTGTTTTTTTTGTTTTCATTGTAAACTAAACGTAGATTTTAAAGTGAGAAAACTCATCTTTAATTAGTCATGAGCACGATAAAACGAATATTAAAATGACAAAATATCCAAGAATTGTAGAAAAAGGAACAGTTTAAATTTAGACATTGTTAGTACTTTATAACTTTATAACAAACATTCCATGTAAGTCCCTATGAAGCACCTACACTATCTTAATATGTTTTTAATAACACCAAAAGTGTTAAAAAATAATATTTATCTAAAAATTTTTCAACTTAAAGTTTCCCTTATTTAAAGGAAAGGTTCTTAAAAAAAATGTTGTCATAATTTTATTGGCTACTTAAAAAAAATGTTGTCATAATTTTATTGGCTACTAAATTTTTTTATTTTGAAAGTGCACTTCACAAACAATCCTCCCTTTTTGGCCTTTCCTCGCTCGCTTAATATTTTTCGCCGTACATGCACAAATGGTTGGCGTCTTAGAGCGTTTGAACTTTGACCTTTTGCTGGCTTTTCAGGCCAACCAAGAAAAGCAGTCAGTCAGTGAGAAGCAGAGTGGGAAAAGCACATACCTCGTGCTTCAATTACTGCTCAACCATTTTGCAGCAATCTTCGCATAAATATTGCAATAACATTTATCTGGCCACAGGCAAAGTGGACATTTCGAAGGATGGCCCAAGGGGAGCGAGAAGCAGGTCAATTCGAACCAAAACCAAAGGCGGCAGATCAAGCCAATTCAATTTACGAGCCCATTTCGAGCCCAGTCAACCCACATCAATTTTGGCCATAACTAAAACTAATTCAAATGAAACAGACTGCCAGCAAATTGCCCGAAAGCAAAGCGGCGGCAAATGTGCCCATTAAATAAACCAAGCCCAAGCCCCCCGTACAAATCGGGCAGAATGCACTCATGCAATTACCAGGACGGGATCAGGAGCGGGAAAGGGGTTCGTAATGTTGGCTCCTGACAGTTGACTGACAAGTTGTCAATGGCAGCGAGCAAGGGACTCGGTTGGGGATTGGGATTGGGGGAAAGCGGAGCACATTTCATAGTTGTGACAGCAGAAATGTTATTTCTCGGGAGCGAGTGCACACAAAGGATATCGATGACGGCGACAGCCAAAAATTAGCTGTCAAGCTCCAGGCTCCAGAGGGACCAGGGGTGGTCCCTTCATGGCTCATGATTTGAATTAGTCAACAGTCAACAGTCCACAGTCAACCGTCATAAGTTTGCAGTTCGTTACCCAGTCAAAAATCCGTTCTGAAAATCCCCTTTCGCATCCCTCTTCCATTCCAATCGCACACAGGTGCCTCCGACCAACCAAACGAAGCTCGAGGGCGACAAAGTGATATTCTCCTGCGAGGCTAAGGCCATGCCCGGCAACGTCACGGTGCGCTGGTACCGCGAGGGCTCCCCCGTCCGGGAGGTGGCCGCCCTGGAGACGCGGGTCACCATCCGCAAGGACGGGTCGCTCATCATCAACCCCATCAAGCCGGACGACTCGGGACAGTACCTGTGCGAGGTGACCAACGGCATCGGTGATCCGCAGAGCGCCTCCGCCTACCTCAGCGTCGAATGTGAGTATTAAGTTTATCATTTATCTCTAACTCCATTTTTTTCTCCATTACAACATCCCTAAATTAAATGAACATTAATTTCCAGTACAACCTTCTTTCTTTTCAATTAAAATTCGATTAAATCAGGTTTTCGACATGTATTCCTGACACTATCCTTTTTAATTTCAGATCCCGCCAAGGTCACCTTCACACCCACGGTGCAATACCTGCCGTTCCGGCTGGCCGGTGTGGTCCAGTGCTACATCAAGTCGAGCCCCCAGCTGCAGTACGTGACTTGGACGAAGGACAAGCGCCTGCTGGAGCCCTACCAGATGAAGGACATCGTGGTGATGGCCAATGGATCGCTTCTGTTCACGCGGGTGAACGAGGAGCATCAGGGTCAGTACTCCTGCACGCCGTACAACGCACAAGGGACGGCTGGGGCCTCTGGGATAATGGACGTGCTCGTCCGGAAGCCACCAGCTTTTACGGTGGAGCCGGAGACCCTGTACCAGCGCAAGGTGGGCGACAGCGTGGAGATGCACTGCGACGCTCTGGAGGCGGAGGGCACTGAGCGGCCCACCATCAAGTGGCAGCGCCAGGAGGGCGAGCAGCTGACCGAATCGCAGCGCAACCGCATCAAGATCTCTGGTGGAAACATCACCATCGAGAACCTGCGCCGCGAGGACTTTGGCTACTACCAGTGCGTGGTCTCCAACGAGGTGGCCACTCTGATGGCCGTCACCCAGCTGGTGATCGAGGGCACCCAGCCGCACGCACCCTACAACATCACGGGCAAGGCCACCGAGTCCTCCATTACGCTCCAGTGGCTGCCAGGCTACAGCGGGGGATCGGAGTACAAGCAGGACTACACGATCTGGTTCCGGGAGGCGGGCGTCAACGACTGGCAGACGATCTCCGTGACGCCCTCGGGCAGCACACAGGTGACCATCAATGGCCTGGCCTCGGGCACCACCTACGAGTTCCAGGTGGTGGGCCGCAACGTCCTCGGCGACGGGATGATGAGCAAGGTGATGACCGTGCGCACACTGGGTAAGTCATCTGGTTTCCTCTCCGCAAACTCCTTTCGTTCGCTTGCTCTTTCCTTTTGGGTTCTTGCTGCAGTCGCTCCCCGGCATATCCTGCACATAATCTCATTAAAAAAAAAACCTCTGCACAAACTGATCTGGAATTGGCTCTAACATAACGCTCTTGTTTTTCTCTCGTTTTCTTCTCTTTTCCTCACCGACCTCCATCGAACAAAAACCGCTACTCGATCTAACTTTCTCATACTAATCATGCGCGCTATCAAATGCAAACTGTCAAATGCCAAACCGCGACCACGAATTTTTCCTGGGAACCACGGAAAATTCGGGTTCAATAGAAGACGCTCCGGCAGCGCCACGTAATGTCAAGGCTGCAACACAACCGCCCGACTCATTCTTTCAGCTAATGCCAGACGAAGCTGGTAAGAGAACAAAAAAAAAACCCACAACAAAAACCCAATCGTAAATCCCTAGTATGCGTAGTTGTAAATAAGAGTCGGAATTTAAACCGCAACTGAATCGCAATCGCATCCACCGACGTACAAGGATCAAATCACTGACTCCATGTTTAAACGGCTTTAAAAGGATAAGAAAATGGGGATATTTGCGTTCTAGTTGTTGCGCAGGCTTTCTTTGCCCTTTTCTGTTACCTAACCTAAGACTGAGTGATGTATATATGAAGGACCAAATTTTTGTATGGTTGTTTAGCTCTGTTATTGCCTTTCCTTTTATACTTAAATTTAATGTTTTAAAACTTTAATTACAGTAGCAAGGAAGTTGAGAAGTACACCACTACAATGTGTACTTTTCATGGGGTTAAATAATAATAAAGAAATGTTTATTTTTAAATATTCTGCAATGTTCTCTGAATGTAAAATAGCTAGACAAATATAGAATTTGTAATGTATTTTATTAAATATATTTGTAGACTGCATGAGGTTTGAGCTGGTAGAAAACGTGAATATATGCTTAATTAAAAGCGTTTGTAGTTAAATGTTTGGCGTGAATGTATGAAGCTCGTTAGGAATGAGTTTATAGAAATATTTATTTAACTAGAAGTAAGATGAATCCATCTGAAAGCACATTGCAAACCCTGCCGGCTAGTTTTTCCCCTTCATTCCCCCTCAAAAAATGCATGTGGCTTGAATGTAGCTCACAGTATCCCAAAAACCAAAATGTAAATACCCACATTTATTTTTCAATGTTTTACCAAGTTCTTGAAGTGCCTGAATTCTTAGCCCTTAACCAATTTTCCAGGCGAGTGGAGGTGGAGGAGCCCCCTCTTCTGTGGAAACCACAGACACTCCAACTCCACTCCACATCCCACTCCCCAATGGATTCAATATTCATTTTGGCTACGGCTACGAAAAAAAAAGGCAACAATTAAATATTCAAACCAATTATACAGGGCTCCTCTCTCGTTCTGACCCCGTCGGCAGTTATTGGCTGCCAAAGCACGCCCCGAATTCGCGCCATTTCCCACGGGCCATAATTTGCCACATGTGCTGGGGATTGGGGCTCTGGTTCTGGTTCGGATCCGGGCTTCTGGCCCTTTGGCCTGGATGTGAATATTACATTTCAGGCTCACGCACACAGCGACTATCTGATCTGCGGCCGCGTGCGCGTGTGTGCGTAATTAAAACAGTTTGGCCCACATTTAATTATTTAAATTAATTGAACTGTTTTTACAACTGTGTGCCGTGTTGTTCTTTGTTCTTGTTGTTTTTTGTTCTTTGTTCGTGTGTCTTGCAGGTTGTACAGTGCGGTGCGGTCGATATGACAACGCCCACGCCCAAAAAAGCGGCAATAACAAAAAACATAGGGTGGCGTAATTTAAACAACCATATTACCAAATGCCGAGGCACATTTAACAAGCACCTGGCCCACCTCCACCTTCTCCTCCTCTTAAGGGAGGGGTGCCACGCCCCCCTTAGATCCTTCCGCCCATTGCGGGCTACGTAGGTGCGGCAATTTGAATGCCTTTGTCGACGTTGCCGCGTGTTTTTCCAACCGCTTTGCGATAATAGTTAATTTTATCCCCCTCCCCCACTATATCTGTCTCTGTCGCTCTCACTCGTTGTGTAGTTTATCCCCCCACCCCCACACACACACAAATAAATGTTTTCCCCCATTTAGCGTATTTAATTTACTTGCATTAGTCTGCGTACGTGTGTGTGTGTCAGTGGGCATGTGTGTGTGTGCGTGTAACAGTGCGTATACGTGTTGGCGCACGCGTAGGTTAAAAAACGTAAGGAAACAGCTACAAAATATCAACAACAAAAACAAAAACAAGGATGAAAAACAGTAGCAAAAAAATAAGCAAAAAACAAAAAGGCGGCAACTCTGGCGGCAAATGTGCGCCGTGTTGTGTAATGCAACCCTGGATTTCGTGTACGTGTGTACCTTTTTTTGGCGCTTGTAACGAAACACCTACAACAAGAACCATCCAATCCACCACCCACAAACACCACCCGCCGCCTCATTTCATCCTCAGCAGTCCCAGAAACAACAACAACAACCACAACAACAACAACAGTAACAGCAACTAAAAAAAAAAAAAAACAAAAACAGCAGCAGCTAAAGCAAACGCCTCGCAGAAATTGTATTTCCTTTGGCTTTTATTTTCGTTTGTGCTCCTCTCCGGTGCTGCTTTATTTTTCTTATAATATTTCCCTTCTTTTTTTTTTTCTTCATGTAAATCCTGTATAAAACATCAACGGTAAACCATTTGCCACCACCACCACCACCCCTCACCCCCTTTACACGTGTGTGTCCGTGCCGCATTTGTTTATGTCAAGCAATTTTCATATGCCACGCTGGCATTTGCTCACCATTCACCACCCACCGACCCACCACCACCCACCTGAAAGGGTGGTGCAGAGCGGTGCGTGCTACTTTTATTTTCTGTTTTATCCATGCGACGCAGCGCTTAAAAATTAATAACAACAATGCGAGCAGCAGGCAACGCGCTACTTCAACAGTTGCAAATTTCAGCTTGACATTCAGGAAAATATAGTGAAGCACGCACAAATGCATTTCTCAAATCGAACAAGGAATACCGTTTAGTCAGGATACCGGATATTAGTGCCCCTAATAAACTGATTAGATACTGTAGGTCCATAAGGTTCTGAAAATAATATTAATAACACTTATTGATTTTACTTTACTCCTTTAGACCTTTGCCTTAAGAGTTCCTCAAACAATGTGTTTTACAAACATATTTTAGAAAAAATTAAAGTATAGTTAAAAACAATTTTTTTTTTTGCAGGGCTGTGGTAGCACTATTTTTTTGTTATCGGATTATTAATTTCCTTGCCACTTAAACTTATTGCGGAGAATTATTAGCTTTATTTTTCGATGCTTTAAGTACTATTTAAATAAATAATTCTGGTTGTCTACAAACCAGACTCATACCGTATATAGAGAAGATTATATTGTAGAAAAAATAAACCAATGGAATTATAGGACACAGCCCAGCTGTTTATAAAAAATTAAACTTAAGGTCTATAGAACTAGTTTACTTCTAGCAAAGCAGACGACTTGGCATACCCACCAGAAGGAGTGAATACTAAACCAGAGAAAATTCATGTCAAGGCTGATTATAAACGAAAGCCCGCACATGTGCACTTATGAATATTCAATGTATTTTCACTGTCATAATTACGGCAGCAAGAGCTTTGTTGCCGTGTCGAGTTTTTGTTCTTGGGGCAGAAATTTGCATTCGATGAAGGTAAACTAATCCAGTGCTCGATGCGAGTGATTGGAAAACCCTCCTCTCTCTCCCCTCTCTGGAATCGGTCTGACCTTTGCCAACTGTGACCCTTGTAGTTTTGCACACAACAACTTTTGGTACTTGGATTGCACTTTCTTTTTTTCATTTTTCCAACACGCACCTTCCTTTTTTGCACCACACACTATAGCTTTTATATATTTACACACGACTTGATTTGATTTAAATTTTGTGTTTCGTGTGTTTCTGTTTCTGATTTATTTGCAGACCTCTTAGCCTATTTTGACATTTTCTTTCACACCGACTCGCGTGGCAAGCTTGTTTACTCGCCGCCCAAGTTGAGAGTCAAAGGTACTCGTATCGAACATCACTTACATAATACATAATTCACGTCCTGCCTTGCATTATTTTTTATTAAAGCCCCCTGCAAGTGGCGCCCGAACAGTGTTTGTGTCTTGCGGAGTGGCGCCCGAACAGTGTTTGTGTCTTGCGAAACAGCTAGTAATTCCTGCAAGCAAACTGCAGATTTACTGCGGGTCACCCTGAACCCAAACCCTCTGAACCTCCAATCCCCACTCCCACTCAACCTTGGTTGAGCCTGCTGCAGTCATAAATAACATTTAACCGTGCGACGACGCCTCGTGCCTTTTGTGTACCCTGTCTACCCTTGACATTTTTACAGTCCGTCCGTCTGTGTCTACCCATCTCATTTAGGCCTCTGGTCCGCCCAGCGCTTTTCCCAGCCGTTTTCCCTGCCGTTTTCCCGGGCCATTTTGTTTTTATGTTTGTCACTTGTCTCGTTTATGTTATGTCAAATCTGCGCACATTTTTTATATGCGGTATGCGGGCCGAGGATTAAAGGGTTGCTCATTTCTGGCCCCATTCGCATAATCAACTTTTGATATATGCGAGTATGCGCTTTCAAATCCCGCGAGGGCTCTTTAAAAGCATTTTTAATTAACATACATACATACATAATGAGCGTGGCATTTTTCGTTAGCGCCATCGTCATAATAAATGGCTTGCACTTATTGCCGCACGTGGGGAATCCCCATCTCCATCCGCAGCCCTGCATAACCTCACCCCAAACACCGAAAAGAAACCCTAATATCCTCGCATTTGCACCGTCAGCTCATCTAAACCCCTAACACTCAGCTACATACACTTGCCAAACATCGCACATCGTTTTACGCTGTTCAAAATTTCATAAGCGCCATTGGGAGATGAGTGAATTGGGGGCCATTTACATGACATATTGTGTATTTCTCCGAGCAGTTTTAATTTGCATTTGCATGTGCGACAGACAAGCTGAACCTGGAATCTGGAATCCAGAGCCCAGCAGCAGTCTCCGGATCTAATCCCATGGAGACTGCCAGTTAATTGCATCGAGCACACGAGTTCTCCAATCAGGAGGTCCTGACAAGCGTACCGAGAATTCAGGTTATCTATGCCTATAATTCGTTTGCATACATTCAGAAGTATCCTTCTCCGCCTCCCCTGTTTGGCACTCCTGTTCTGTTTTTTATTCCATTTGCAAACGAAACGGATGTGGGGGCCCACAAGTATTCAAATGCGAAATACGAAAATGGAAAGTTTTATGTGTGTATGCTAATTAAAATGTGTTTTTGTCAATCCCCCTACATCCAGGGCTCGTTGTCATGAATAAATGCATGGTGCAAAAAAAGGAAAAGGTTGCAAAGAGTTGCAAAAAGCCAAATGGAATTTTCATAAAGCTTTTAAGCGTAGAGAAAAAAATGAAATAAATAAAATCATCTAAAACAAAGAAGGGCGAAGGACATTCGAGCTCACACTGAAAAATAAATCGCAGTTTGCTTTAAATAACTTGATTTTTGATTTTGAGTTAAACCCTTTATTGGCAGAATTATTCCCATTTAAAGTAGCGTAAAATTGTGGCCCTTGATAAGAAGGAAATGGAAGAAGGTTAACGACAAAAGGTAATAAAAGGGCAGTGGAAAATCCCTCGCGCAAATAAACAAAGCATAAAATGAAATGCAAATAAATCAAAAATAATGCAAACGATTTAGCCCAGCACAGTCAGCATACACTAAAAATAAATAGATTCGAAGGGGCAAATAAATATTTAAAATCTGGGTTTAGCCGATTCGAAGGGGTAAATAAATATTTAAAATCTGGGTCTAGCCGCGAGCTGAAGTTAAATTGTTGATCCCATTATTGTTATAATACAAAGATACAATGCAAATTTAATAACGCTTCATTGTCTTTTTTCAATAGTCGTTACAACGTTTTTTTTCAATGTATGCATATTTCGATGTCGGATTTCACCTTTGTACGTTGGCAATTGAAATTGGCTCGCGACGGGTTTAAATTGCTGACTGAAAAACAAGGCAGGACAAATAACCGTGCCGACTGAAAAAACAGAATCCTCTGGCCCATTACTTTATGTACATACTAATGGTTCCTTTTTTCTCTCTCCTTCCCTTTTAACACCACCCCATCAAATATTCAGGTCCCAAGCCCGGACCACCCAGAAACGTGTCCGTGACGGAGGTGTCCAACGGGTTCCTCATCACGTGGCAATCGCCGCTGGAGCGGGCGCACATCGTCAAGTTCTACACCATCAAGTACCGGACGGACGCACAGTGGAAGACGCTGAACCGGGGACAAATCCGGCCGGAGGAGACGCAGTATCTGGTGAAGAACCTGGTGGGCGGACGCACCTACTACTTCCGGGTGCTGGCCAACTCGGAGAAGTCGTACGAGTCCAGCGACGAGGTGAAGTTCCCTGTGCCGGCACGTGTCAAGCACAAGGCGATTACCGCCGGCGTCGTTGGGGGCATCCTGTTTTTTATTGTTGCGATCATTTTATCGGTTTGTGCCGTAAAAATTTGCAATAAACGTAAACGACGAAAACAGGAAAAAGGTAACACTGAGGCTAAAGCTAACACACACACTTGAAATGGTTTTTGATGACAATCAATCACAATGATAATGCCACTGCTAATGCTAATGATAATGCTAACGATATAGATGTACCGATGATCAATCCGTGCGATACTAATACTCGTAACAGTAATAATCGATGACGATGTTCTTGTTGTTGGCGATGAACGCAATGAACGAACCCGAAACCATAACCATAACCAAGATAGTTAACCCTCAATGCTCAAATAACTTACAAACTAACTAACGTACTTAAGCAACCTCTAAATTAATCTGTAAATTTAGAGTAACGATTTTTGACGATTTCTCCGACGGCGCAGGCCACCCAATTATCGATAACTTTTTACTGATTACCGATAACCCGTATTTGCCGTGCTTTTATGAGTTCTGCTTGGGCTGTCTGCCTTTTGAGTTCGAGTTTTCATCTTTCCTTGCCTTTGGCATTGCCAAATCAGGGCCTAGTCCCTTTCCCATTGAGTTTTGAAACATTGGTTTGTTCGACAACAACACAGCACATTGGAATTTGCATTTGAAACCGTTTGTTTGCCCAAAAGTAAAATATTTGACAAAATTGCGGAGCCGCCAAGGCGTTTGATATGAAATTCTCCATAAATTATGCCTGTCTGAGAGAGAGTATGATTTGTACGTTTTTGTTGTAGTTGTGCAAGTAAAATTGAGTTACAATTTGGCAAAAGTTGTGCAAAATCTCTGTATATATATATTTACATACTAATTGGATTTCGGTTTGCTTTTCTTCATTTGGTTATCCTTCTTTTCGGTTTCTGATTTCGTTTGCTCTGATTTCTTATTTTTGGGCTTGAACGAACCCTGTCCCAGCTCGTCGCCCCCTGGTCCTTTCCCACTTCCGAACTTCCGAATTACCGAATTTCCGAGTGTAGACAAAAGTGACTCCCCAGATCTTAGTTGAAAATCGGCCATCAGACTCCTGAAATTATGTATTTTGTTTGCATTTCATTACCTAGCCTTCTGTTCGTATCATTGGGCCTCATTTTCCAGCGTTTGCCTATATATGTTTTACCAATCTGGCTTCATAGCGCTTTGCAGCCTGTTTGTTTTCGAATTCAACGCATGAACATATAACTAGTTGTTGCCACTTTAGTTAAGCATTAAGCGAAGATGCCAAAAGCATTCAATTAAGCTCCACTTACCCCCGGAAAAGTCCCTTCGAAATCAGTGTGAAACCCGGCCTGAGTTGAGCGGAAATTGAAAATGCCAGGGCCAGGACCAGGACCATTACCAGTACCAGGACATCCATTATTCGACGCCCGCTGGCTTTAATGCAATCGAATCAAACCCGGACCGAACCCGACCAAACCAAACAAAACCGACCTGAACCGTGCATATTGAACCTCTGTCCCTGCCTTTTGTTATGTTTTTTGCTTTAAACTGTATTTTAAGTGGATTAATTAATGTTGCGTTGTTTAAATCAATTATTTATGTATTCTTTCCGAGCCCCCACACACTTACACAACACAGAAAAAAAAAAAAAAGAGCAGGGAAATTGCGAATTTTTAAATCAATGCAGCCCATTAACTGGGAAAAATTATGTACATACGTACATTCTATACAGAACACATTGTTCTCAATTTTTTCGTTAATTATTCCTTTTTTTCTTTGCTGTGGTAAGCACATTACGGATAACGAAATAGCGATAGATTAACGTAAAACCGCTAATGATATAAATGTGACAAGCTGATAACGCTGATGAGAGAAATACCTTTATCTCCGAACCATTGACAAGCATGTTCTTGGCCAAATCGTCGTTGTTTCTGCCCAGGGCTGAGTTCATGACAGATAAAGGTATTTGCATCACAGGGAAGAGAGCACAGATACGATTATCTATATACATGGCAGATGACCATTTATATAGCGCAATACTGGGCAGACGTTTTTTGTAAACAATTCACGCACAAAGATGGTAAAATAAGGCCCACAAACGATGTCGATAGAGCGAAGCTCTCCTATTCGTTTAGATCGAATTGCAATCGATTCTAGAAAACCGAATCCGAATCATAAAATGATCGCGTCGTCAATTGATCGATTATCCAGTGCACTTCAGTCCCCCTCCTTGCCCTTGACAGTCAAACTTCCGGGACTCCAATATGCATTATTATATCACCTGGTGTCCGAGTTGGACAGTCAAGCGACAAAGGGCGACAAAGCACAAAACTAAAGCAATCTAAATTGAGTAACATGTAAAGCATAGTAAGCCCCCACTAAGACCCCAAAAACATCGATCCAAGCAAGGGTAAGTTTTTGCAATCATTTTAAGTCGATGTCGTGTGCCACAGATCCTGAGTACTGACAACTAAAGGTTATTTTCAGACGAGTTCTCCCAACCACCAACCAACCAACCAACCAACCAACCAACTACCCACCAACCAACTAACCAAAAACCAACACTGACATCACCACAATCACTCGTCACTCGTCTGTGCCTCATCGATTAAGCATCCGCATTCCACAAACAATCCGCAATTCGTCGGTTCTATTGTCAGTGCTTTCCTCTGGCAGATCGCTCAGCCGCACTTTCTCGAGTATCTCAAGCACCCCACAATCAAGAACTCACAGATTTCATAATTACCAAAAAAAAAAAAATAAAACACAAACACGCACTGCCCAAAAAGGCAAAACATTAAACAATACTTCTCCACACTTTTCGTTTTTGTGTGAATCACTTGTTCTTTCTGCTCTCGAGAGCTGGCAAAGTTTTTTTGTCGCTCGACTTTTTGGTTTCCGCTTCCCTCGTTTTGTTTTGCATCCCCATTATCCCCCATAATCAGCAATATTTGGTTTTCGATTTGCATTAAACTTCAGTTCCGTTGTCGCTGCCTCACTCCTGTATCTCTCTTTTCCGTTGGCACAATTCGCAACTTGACCATTCAAAAGCCATTTCACGTGTCATTGTTTTTTTCCAACCATTCGAAGCCAGATCCTAAATAAAATACTGCGAAGAGCACACGGCTGTGTACATGCACCTCGGAGGGAGTGTATATACATGTACTATATGTTCGCAATCTAGCTTTCACATATAGCCGTATATATGTGGGTGGGTGGGTGTGTGTTTCAGTTCCCCTCGAATTAGTTTGTCATCGACGACGTCAACGTCAATTCCAGCTGGCCGGAGGAAACATTAAGTTTCGATTTAGTTGGCATTGTTATTCCAAGTCCACGTCCACGTCCCCGTAGCCGCCGTTCAATTACCCGAACACCGAACTCTGAACCCTGACTGCGAAATGCGTATTGCGAAATTAGCCTGGTTCACTAATTGGCGCCTCCTTGGTACACATGTAATTGCAACCGTAATCAACCGAAACACTAACCAACAACATAGTTTAGTCGTAGTCATCTAACTGCTAACTGCTAACTGGTAAATGGCAACTGTTACCTGCTAACTGGCGACTGTTTAATGCTAACTGTTTCCCGTTACTGCCCTGTCCTTTAGTAATAGCCTAGTTACTGCTAAAATCTAAACAATCTAAACTTATTAGCGTCGACAACACCACAGCAGCAACGATAGTGTAATCTAACGATGCTGGCATGCAAATTGGCATAACGACGTGTCCAGGTGCACAGAGAGAAAGAGTTGGTTTATTTGTAAACAAAACTTAGTACTTAATAAAATCATACTTCACATTGAAGGATTACCCACATAAAACAAAGTGAGTGTTTTTAACAACTGTTTAGTTGAAGGACCAAATTGAACTTTCTCTCTGTGCACCTGACCTCCATGGTGCCCCACCCTGGACAAACACCAACAACATCCGCGTTATGCAGTCTGTCCTCGATTTAAGCAGAAATTTGAAAGAGAGTAATGGCATTTATATACGTCTATATGTAGAGAGCACCGTAGATATGCATATACATAAACATATATCCGTGAACGTGTGTATATATAGAGTGTGTGTGCTTGGTAGCTATACGTACGGTGTACGGGTATTTTATTTACCGGATAGGACGGCTCACGCTGCACGCCAAATTAATTTTAGAAATTATACGTTTGCAGAGTTCAACATGGTAGCTTGCAGGATAACGGACGCTCGTAACATTGCCGCCAATAATCATCATTTGCACAATCGCAGTACGGGCTCAATTTCCTCTGGTCAAGTGCCTTTAAAAAAGTGAGTATGCGCCGCAGGTCATCGCTAATCTGATTCTAAATTCTCCCCCGCCCAAACTGCAACCTTATCTGTATCTGTATCTGTATCTGTATCCGTATCTGTAACGTTGTCATCTATCTGTCTACCCATTTCACTCTGATTGGCATCCGCCATGCACGTTCCACCGATCTACTCTCGCTCCATAGCAATACTGAACATTACCGTGATTATGAAAGCGTTTTTATAGTTCCAGGTCCATCCTGTCATAATCAAAATCGTAAGCAAACTTTTCTCAAACTTAAGCAAAGTTTTCTTTAGTTGAGTTGGCTTTTGCCAAGTGATTTTCTAAGTTGCTAGTTTTTGTTTTATTTTTTTATTTCTTCTTTTTTTATTAAGGGAATTAAGAGATTTTATTAATTCCTCTTTACAAAATGTTTAAACTTTAAAGAAAAATGTCTTCTGCCACACAGAATTTTTTGTATCCCACAGCCAAGTAAAAAATTAATAAGTAAATATCTACAGAAATTTAAATTCAAATTTTAATGTGTCTTAAAGTGTACTGTACATTCGACACCTTTAAGTAATATTTAAAATCTCTTAATATTTTTGTGTGCTACAAGTTTCTTTTATAGCTTATAGAAGCTTTCGTTCTTTTTTTTCCCTTGTTTCTTTTATTTTTAAGTTTTGAATTGTTTCAAATTGAGTTTTATAATTCCCTTTGGTTGTTTATAATTTACTAACATTACTCTTCCTCATGTATAGGTACAAACAAACCCGAATATCAAGTCTAACCGCCATTCTCATTGCCATTCTTCACTGGATCTGGCCTCCCGATCGCTGTACCAACTGCCACTCCATCTACAGCTCGCCGAACCTCGAGGATGGCGATGAGGACGGCGGGGGCGGGCGCAGGCGATCCGTGAGTCGCATCCAACGAAGCCTCGACGGACGCTTCGTACTGGATGTGGACGGCTCGAAGCTGGGATACACGCAGACCCTGGAGCAGGCCAATGTGGATGTGGTGGACGGAGGACTCTTTGAGCGCAGGAACAGCAACGTCTCCCAGAAGTCCTCCAGTGATGATGGGGGATTTCTGTCGCGTAGGAACTTCATCACAGCTCGTGCTTCGTGGCGACGCCCTCTGGTTGCCTCCTCCAGTCAGTTAAGTCTCCAGTCTGCGGCAGATTCGGCCCGGGGCTTCCTCCAGGGCCTGCTCAAGATCGGGGGTGTGGCCAAGCAGCCGGTGAATCAGCAATCCTACTTCGATGAGGCTGTGAGTGGTGCTCGCTACCAGAATGTCATGCGTCCCTACACCAGCAGCAATCATTTGTACGGAAACGCAGACAGAAGCAGGCCGCTGCACATCAACACCATCAGTGGAAGTCTCAGTCAGCAGCAGCACTACACGCCCTCCAGGATCTCGAGGATCTTCTCCAGCTCCCCGCAGCAGCACAACCACCTGCAGCTGCAGCCACATCACCAGCAACTCCTGCTTAGCAGTGGAGGCAGTGGCGCCTATCCCACGCACTTCAGCGACCTGAGCACCGTGTATCCCCCGAACTCCGCCGAGCGTTCGTCCCACAATCTGAGTAGTAGATACCGATACTATTCCCAGGAGCTGCCGTCCCTGCGAACCATTCAGGAGGAGACCCGCCGGCAGCAGCAGCAACAGCACCATCAGCAGCAGCAACATCCCCTCGAAGAGCACTTTGTGCCGCTGCAGCTGCCGTCGCCTCCCTCCTGGAGGAGCTACTACCAGGCGCAGGCGCAGCTCCCGTACCACAGCTACCGACCCCGCACTCGCTGGTATCCGCGTCATCACTCCAGACTCTTCAGCAGTCGCCAGCAGCAGCACGAGCTGCTCTCCCCGTTGCCCGATTTGAATCTCTCCCTGCGCAACGGCCTCACCATGAACCCCGGCTTGGAGGCCTCTCCGGAGTCCCGCTCCAGCTCGAGTGGCTTTGGTTCTAAGAACACTTCCAATCACCCGGGAAGCACCAGTGAATGGAGATTGCTGCCGCCTTACAGAGCTCCTCCATCGCCTCCAAAGCACTCTGGGCTACTTTGGTGCCTCGCAGGGGGTGGTGGACAACAGCAGGCCCAGGGGCAAACCCCACATGGCTCCTACTCCTACCCGAGGGCTAATACGCCACCCTACACGATGGCCCACTGGCTGGAGATGATCTCAAGACTGAACGCGGCCACCGACAGCAATCTGCCCAAGGCCCCCTGCCCCGTGGACGTGGGCAGCGTGGATGGGCACTACGAGTTCGATCCGGCCACACCCACGCCCAGTGCCTCCAGCATGCTGCGCGAAGATCTCAACCTGCACATAGACACGCAGTCGCATCCATTCCTACATCATCACCATCATCACACGCTGGGTCCGCTGAGTGGGAGTCTGCTGCACAGCTACGGGGGAAGTCGAGCCAAGCCAAGGTCGTTGCCAGTGCATCTGCCGCGGTACGACAACGTCGAGGTCAGGCTGCAGGCCATGAGGGAGGAGTTCTACGCGTACCGCAAACGCCAGGCGATGCAGCAGATGGAGAGCGTCTGCTGAGCCAATGAAGCGTTTAATTGAGGAGAGTAAAGAGCCACCACAGTAAAGAGCCACACCCACGCCCACATCCGCCCCTGCTGCGCTTCAGTTGGCAGCCACAAAGAGCCAGTAGATAGACACACTCGTAGATACTTACAAAGTTGGAGAGCATCAACCAGCGTTGGATCAGGCCCCATTCAGAGATGAACTTTAAAAGTTTGGCCCCCTGCAAACTCACTCACATAACAACACATAGAAGCCAGAAACAATTAGTAGATTTAGAATGGGAAAAAGAAAGCCGTGTACATATTTCGGGGACACAGAGAGATAGAGGAAGAGCCCCCAGCAGAAGTTTAAGTATAATATTTAACAACTATAGCAATTATAGCAACATATTATTACAAACATAAACATAACGCAAGTAAATGAAGCAAACATTGTTTGACGACATATGCAAAGAACAAATTACAATTACAATTAACTATTATTTACGAGTGTATTAGATATTGATACTTAACGTAACACAGATCGAGATATGTTAAACATTGAGCATTAAACATTAATTAACAATCCACAAGCGTAAGCCTAAATTATGTTACATTACAACTAAACTAAATTAATACGGAATATGCTAGCTGTTAAGCATTTAGTTGTTAACAACTAGAGCAGGCGATGAAATGAGGAGAGACGACTCGAGAACGTTGAAATAAAAGCGCTAAAACGTAATTAAAACAACATATAGAGAAATTGTTTCATAATTAAATTATTTAACGACAAGAAACCTACAAAGCAAAATAAAAGCGGAAGCTAAACGAAAAAAAAAAAAAAACAAAAAAACAGTTTAATGAAAATTTAATGAAATATAACTGCTGCATATATGTTTACTGTTGACCTACACACGATAATTAACTCGAACAAATATTAATTAACCCAAAAGTAAAAACAAAACAAAACAAAAAATCAAACCGAAACGAAAGGAAAACCAAAAACGAAGCTATAGGATACTATTCTTTCCGGTTTGATCTACAGCCCAAGACTACGTCAATGAATAAGCTAGGAATGTAGTGCAGAAAAGGGTCCCGATTCGATCCCAAAAGTTTCCTGGGTTCCAGAGAGAAGGAGGTATTGGTCTAGGTTATCGGTCAGTTGTGTAAGAGACAGCTCCGGATGCAGCTTAGTTGAACTCGAACTCGTAATCGACGGTATTCGAGGCGTTTCTGTTTTTTAAGTACTTGTTAACGATTAACGATAATTGATAAACGATAAATGATAAACATGTCTAAAGATCAAATTGTATGGAATGATGGTTTGACACAACTTGACGCCAAAACACTGCCAGAGCGAGAGATGCGATGTGAGAAGACCGCGAGTGTGTATAACGTATGTAAATTACAGAGCATATACAAACATAATACTATAACGGTAATGATAATAATGAAGATTACGATTAACACTATTCAGGGGATGATTGGAGCGCGAAACAAATCAAGAAATCAACTACGAATCAACCGACTAATGATCTCAAGCATTTCTTTTAGCCTTCGACTGCAGTTTTGCGAACCGAACTGAGTTCCCCAAAATTTCTAATTTCCAAACTATCAATATGAGCCCACTGTCTGCCTGTCCGTCTGTCAGTTTTTTTCAAGCAAGCGGGGACCAGTAAGTCTTACCCAGATCTAGGTATATAGTGTATACTATACCATATAGGGTACGACTTACAGCTCCCCGCTTGCGGCACAAAGTTGCGTTCTTAGGCCACAGAGAAAATCGTATTTAAATTGAAACTAGGATAACAGTTCAGAGAAGGGAAAGAAACTCGAGTTGTGTTGCATGTATTTTGTAAATGTTGAGGGTATTCAAGTAAATAAGTTGACTTTTGTATTGCATAGGACACCCACACTCTGACACGCCCACACTGAGAACACTCAAACACAAACACACACACACATAAAACGTTTAACTAGAATGATATAAATTAATTAATTAACTGAGCATTAATGGAAAGCGAGCGCTGCAATGAAGAACGAAGTGAGAAAAGCGCAAACGAATAATTGCAAAATGACAGCATAAATTGAATTTTAATTGAGCGACGGAGATGAGATGATAGAGACGTTAGGCGCAGGACTTTAAGGCAAATAGATACATATATGATTATTTATACGAGTACGAGTACATGTATGTATATGCGGTACGTATATACGGATATGGATACTGGATTACACGGCGTGTACATTAAGTAAGATGAATACATTAAAACTAAGTTAAGTAAATCTAACGCTTTAGTCTGCCACTTTGATTTTTGGACAAGGTGCGCCAGTTAACTTTTCGAATCGACTCGACTCAAAATGAAATGAACAAAAATAGGAACTATCAAAGGAAAACAAAATATAAGAAGAAATATAAGAAAGGGAAATCTATATACTTTTGCACCTCCTTCCACTTCGCGACCATTTCGACGACATTTCCCCGAAACCGAAAACAAACACCAACCAACTTTCGCCTTTCACCTTTCACCTTCCCCCTGCCCGCCAACACTCTTCACTTTCCACTTTCCAGACCTTTCCCACTGCAATTCCAATTCAGCATATATAAATCGTACAAGGATAAATCAGTTTAGAACGAAATATATTGTAATTAACACAAACACACAATTATAAAGAGAAATTAGCAAAATGAACAAAATTTTTAAACAAATAAAACTTACAAAACAAAAAGCAAAAAAGAAAAACCAACAAAAAAAAAAACAAACAAAAAACGAATAAAAATAAAAAACTTGAAATTGATCAAATAAAATGATAAACCTGTGTTTTCACTCTCCGTTCACTGTTTTCTCAGACCAATATAACCCGGAAGCTGGACTTAATTGATGCCCCTTTGCCTGCACACACAAATATTACTCATACGCCAGCGTGGCCAAAGAGATGACGCTGACATTGGGGCAATTAAAGTAATGAAATTCACGAAAATGCTGTATAAATAGCTCACGAATGAGTGCAGTGGATATAACCGACTGACCAGGAGGTACGATTGACACCGTTCTGGATATCTATCTATCTATTCCTAATCTTCGGACGTGCGTATGGCTGAGATAGTTCAATCTTGGGGCAACACTTTGGCGATCGCTTAATTGTTTAAGTGGATAAACGTCTGGGAAAGCGAATTGTGGGGGAGACTTGCTGCTGCCCAGACAAAGGAGACCTCAAAGCAGATGGCGTGGGCGTGTGTCAAATGTCAAATGCAGTCAAACGTTTGACAGACAGACAGACGGGGAGAACTACAATACTATACGGTTTAGAAAAGAGATCGGATGGGATCGGGGTTGGTCGGCTCTTTAGAGCAATCATCATCGCCGCAAAGCTCGGCCTCATCTGTCACTCGTTCTGCAGTCTGATCGCGGGTCGGTCTCGGTTTTCAGTAGCGCTTCTCCAGCCGCTCAGAGCAGTTCGCGACCCTCGAAATCAACGCAAAGACGCGATAACCCGACTACGAAACTGCGCACAAAGATATAGTACACATAGCGGATCGGGTTTCGTGCGCCTTAGAATTTCGCGAGAGAGCGCAGCGCAGCCAATTGACCTGATTTCAGATTTGGGTTTAATTTGATTTTGAGCACACTGTCAACGCGGAAACATTATGCAAGACACCGCGCGTGAGTGACCGAGTGCAAGTGCAGCACAGCCCATCGACAAAATAAAATAAAAACACACTGCAATGCCAGCCAAACATTCAGACAGCAGAACATTCCCACTAAAATGCCAGCCGCTGCTGCTCGCTCTTCTGGCGCTCTTAATGAGCATATCCTGTGCGAGCTGTGCCCGCGATCACCGGCGGCAGACCAACCTGGAGGCCAAAGTAGGCTCCCACGTGGTCTTCAACTGCTACATCGACTTCCCGTTCGACTCCCCCATCCCGTACTTGGTGCACTGGAGCAAGGATGTAAGTTTGGTTCAGGCTCACTCCCTCACTCTGACTCACTTATTTATGGCTCACGCCGACGCGCACGCAGTTCTTAAATGAAATTGTCGAAATTATTAATTTATCAGACACGTAGGTGGCCCGGACTGGGGACTCTGACTGACTGACAGACTGACCAACGGACCAACGGCGTGGGAGGCCAGCCGGCCAGGTCCAGTCCGGAATGCTTGGTTAGCCTTAATTGCGTCTGCTGGATGTGTTGCTGGTGCAGCCCAGCATGGAACGCGGCTCTCACATTCATTAAAAGGGTCGGACTTTACGACCGCACTGGGAGAATCGATGGGCAAATTTCGTTTTCCCACTTGTATTTGTTTTGCATAGCAACAAAAGAATTATATCAGCATCCTTATGATGTAAAATAAATGAATGACCACGAAATGCTGAAATAATATTCAGTAAAAGGTATTTTCACATTTTAACAAATCAATCAGGACATTCAGGGTTGCGGTCCACTGCAATTCAGAAAATGCATTGTTTTTCATAAAGAACATAAGAGAAGAACATTTTATTTAAATTATTAGTGACTTGTTTACTATACCCTATAACAACTTTTAATAATTTTTTAATCGCCAATAAAGCTTAAAGTGCAGTATATAAAACCAACATTTTGGTGGCACTAAAATTGCATTTGTGTATAATTCTTTTGAATTGTTTTTATTTCTCTAGTCAATCGCTAAAAAACCTTTCCTTCAAAACAAACTTCCTGAATATTCTTTAGTATATAAAATATTTCAGTTTCTGTGATCAATAAATCTCTGTACCCCTTACCCATTCCACAAATTGTTATTTAATATGACTTTTCGTTGTGTGTGAGTTTTATTTAATTTTTTTGCAAGTGCAGGCAAGCATTGCATCGCAGTAAATGCAATCGCGGTGCCCAGTGGGAGTGGGGTGGCTCCCCATGCAGCGAGGGGTGGCCAAGGTGGTGGTTGCGTGGCGTGTGGTGTGGTCCACGCCCTTGGCTACTAATTAAAGCGCAACCACATGCAGTCGATCGGGGCTGCATCCTGGCTGCTGCGCATTCCATTGCATTCCAACCCAGTCCACTCCAATCCAATGCAACCCAATCCACACCCACACCCGCATGGCGACCCTGTCACAGCGCACTTCCTTTCTTCCGCTTCGGCATTTAAATTTAATTTGACGCGTTGAACTGATTTCAGTATCACATCACAAACACTTTAAATTACCAACATCACGCCAAAAACAAAACGTGGGGCAAATAAAAAGCAAAAATAAAAAGCGTGGAGTGTCAATGTGAAGTGTGACATCAAAGACATCGATAAAGGGGGAGCAGAGGGGGTCAGGATGATCGGGGTAAGTGAACCAGTTGAAATCAATTTCAATTGGATTCAATCGAATTGAATGGCTGGCATTTTGTTGACAACTGTGAGTAATGCAATTTAATTCAATTGCAAATTCATTGCAATCCTCGCAGACAATCATGCTCGCTCGCGTTTGTATTTAAATCGAGTGAATTTGAATTACCATTCATCGCACACGCTCGTCATCATCAGTGGCCAATGGCCATCAGTAATCAGTGGAGCTGTCCCCTGAGTCCCTCTTAGCCACAAGCCACTAGCCACTCGTCACTAGCCACTACTTTCATTGACATTCTGGTCTGGAATGTAGCGTACCGCTTATGTTTTTAACTATTTAGCTGCTGGCTTAATTCTGGTCACTCCCCTTTCCATTGTCTTTTTTTATGCTTTTTTTGATCCACTCGGTCAGCGGGTCATGATGTCATTTTGATGGATACACTTTAATTGCGTTTCAAATAGGTTTTTTTTCCTTTTGTTCTTTACTCAAAAAAAAAATTGGGTAATTAAACAAATCCGTACGCTGGATTAAGTCCACAGCCATATGCATAATCTGTCTGATTTATGGCATTCCTGATTCTATATACACATATATAGTATTTGTTATGTCTATCTGCAAATGTGCTCTATATTCTGTATTGTGGAGAGACTTTCACGGCCATTGCGAGGCTGGCTGCAAATTTACGCGCCGCGGCGACGACGGCAAGGCAAACAAAAATTACCGGATAAATCAAGTTACGTTTTGTAATTTGTTAGATAATGCTGATAAATGTGTGTGCGGCGGCAGCTGGGCAGACGACACTTGACACACAGTTGGGTGTACATGCATACATAATCACGGTGATGGGTTGGCGGATCTTGAGTGCACCATAATCTACTCAAGGCGGTTGGTTTGGGTCCCATGGATGCGATGTGGGTGACATTGATGCCAGGCGGTGCGGTGCATCTTGATGACTGTTTCCCGATCTCAATTAAAGCACAAACCTAATGTCAATAGATCAACTGACACCCACTGCATCCGATGCTACAGCAGCATCACACAATTAAAAGTATTCCATATCCATATACCCATAATCGTGGCACAGGCACAGCTGCTTGGCTGTTTTGCGGTCGCTGGCTATCAATAACCGGGTGAGCTGCAGCGGAATCGGAATCCGAGTCCCTAGCCTAGCATGCGGTTTATGGGGGCCCACAACCGTGTGTGACAGTCCTAACCTAAACCCAAACCTGCTTATATATTATATATTATATATTATAGTGTGCAACTACGAAAGTCAAGTGCGCAAACAAAGCGAGCATAAAAATGTGTGTGCCAGAGCAATTAGAGAGGCAACCAGCGACCGCAGCCGATTCAATTGCATTTAAATAATTTAAGCTTAACGCAGTTTTTTTTTTTTATTGCGCTTCTTCACCATATGATGCAACGCAAACACATTCTGTTTCCTCGCATGCCATTAGTATTATTTCGCTTTTTTTCCGCTTTGCCTATGCAGATGTATAATTGCCAGGCCGTATATTTAACAAATATTGACAAATATATTCAGCATTAATTAAAACTAAAACAATCTAATGCGCCACAAAAAAGCATAGAAGCAACAGCACTAAAGCCCCCGAATTGATTTATTATCCACCCCAAAAGCGTATAATCTATGGCCCGGATTAGATACATTTTGAGTAGGGGTACGATTGCAGTAGTGCTATGTGCCAGTATACAATATACAATACATTTATTTCAAATCTTTAAAAAAGGTTCAAACTTTGAAAAAGTTTAAAATGGTTGATAAAATATTAAGGCAGCAGAAACGAAGGCAGAAGTTAGCACCTAATTTAAACAAACATTTTTTATATGTTTCACATCAGAATCGATTTTAAAAAAATTAATCAAGAAAAATCGTTGTTTTAATATCTATCTTAAGATATTTTATTAACCCGCAACAGTATTTTTGGAAACTTTTAATACCACAACAAAAAATTTCAGAGTGTCGAAATAATTAATTGTTCACATTATTTGTACTTTTTTTTAGTATTAACGACTATGAAACTGGACAGTTTATTAAATTTAGTGGAATTCTTCTGTGACAAATAAATAAATTAAAAGTGTTATTTCGCTAAAAACCTTGTCGTTTTAGTAACCTATCAAGCATATAACATAACATACCATCTTACCTATTGCAACCAGAATATTATTTCGAATATTAAACCACTTATCAAACTCGACAGTTTAATTCACTTAATGGCTGACAAAATGGCATAACAAATACAGAATTGTACAGTGACAAACTAATAAATTAAATGCGTTATTTCGCTATCAACCTAATTATTTAAGTCAGCCATCATCAAACGAGACAGTCTATATGATTGTCCATAAATTTAATATATTCACTGCATTTATAGTACAGTCCTACCTAGTGCAGGGAGCTCCAATCCAATCCGAATCTTATTTCAGGGGCGAGTTAACATTGAGCACTTCAAGTGCGACGCGCCACGTGAGCCCATTTAAATTTGTCAACAAAGTAGCGGCATGGGTCCCACACCCACACCCTCACCCACTGCCATTCCCTGGTTATTGTTATTGTTCTTGTGGGGTTTTTGGGTGCCCCGCAGCTCTTTCACAGCCGTTGGCCACCGCTGCGCCACGTCACATAATTTCCATGGGAAAGGGGGATACTGGGTGAAGGGGAAGGGGAAAGGGAACTGCTGTACGGACTCAGCGGGAGTTTGCGAAAATTATAATGCCGCATACGGGGAAAATGGGGGAGAAATCGGCTGGGAAACTGGGAAACTCGTACGTATGCGAGTCTGGGCATAAACAATCGCACTCTCACGTCTGACATTAACTGTTACAGAGCGAGTGAGTGTGTGTGGGCGTGTTCCATATAGATATAGATTCCGCATTGCTCGTGATTTACAACTGCAATTGCAGCCGAGATGGCAGACACCCAAATCATAACCATGCACACGAAATTTGTATTTAGGTATTTTGTGCCCAAGAGTTGCAATTCTCATTGTCGTGTTATGGTTCAGCTGGCATTTGTAACAAATACTCACTAAAATATATTGGGTAATGTATTTGTCCTTCCCGTGAGATTCTAGGAATTGCATTTCTTAACATTTAAATTATTAAATGCTTGGCTGAATCCGATATAATGTGAAGAAACATTATTAAACTTAATGAGAAAGGCCTAAAAGTCAACACATAAATCAATTAAATGTGTCCTGCAGAGTTAAATTGATTTTACTTTAAACTGTTAACTAAAACTAAATATTCATGATTAAAAAAAACATAAATCTCACAACATAAAAATACAAACCCAAGCATAAACATTAAAAAGGTTTAATTTTTGTCAACAGAACAAGAAGATCTTCACCTGGTACGAGCAGGAAACCTCTACAAACGAGCTCTTCAATGGCCGACTCCACCTGGTCGAAAACCATCCGGAGTTCGGCAGAGCCTCCGTCAATCTAACCGCCATCCGGGAGTCGGATCAGGGCTGGTACCACTGCCAAGTTAGTTTCCCCAACCGCTCGCCCTCGGTCCGCAACAATGGAACGGCCTACCACCTGGCAGTCCAGGGTGGCTCCCTCATCCGCATTCCCCCGGTGAACCAGACCATTCAGGAGGGACAGACTGCCTTCTTCCACTGCGTCATGAAGTATCCGGACAACTCGCAGGCCTCCTGGTACAAGGACGGAGTGCTGCTGCAGGAGGTCCAGGACCTGGTGCGTAGGTCCTACATCGGTCCTGATGGCAGCCTCAGCATCGATCCCACCATGATGAGCGACCTGGGCGAGTACGAGTGCAAGGTGCGCAACAGCGAGGGCGAACTGCAGACGGCCAAGGCCTTTCTCAATATACAATGTGAGTACGGGGATTACTTTACATAGAACTTCACTTGAATTGTCGAACCACAGATAAAATAAAATATATTAATAAATAAGATGTAAGCATTTAAATTTTAGAGACAATTTACACACACCATGAGTGATTCAAAGTTTAGATTTTTAACCTTAGGATGAGCAATATCATTCAATGCCTTATTAAATCCCATTCAAAACTCAACCCTTTAATAAGTCTCCTTTACTCATAATTATATTATGGAAGTTCGTCTACTATTTTAAAGTAAAATGAATGCCTTTCATGAATACAATTAAATACAACACTTTTTGGTCGCTTTCAGATAAGGCCAAGGTGATTTATGCCCCGCCGGAGGTTTACCTGCCGTACGGCCAGCCCGCCGTCCTCGACTGCCACTTCCGGGCGAATCCGCCGCTCAAGAATCTGCGCTGGGAGAAGGACGGCCTCCTGTTCGACTCGTACAACGTGCCCGGGGTCTTCTACAAGATGAACGGCAGCCTGTTCTTTGCGAAGGTGGACGAGAACCATGCCGGCAGCTACACGTGCACGCCCTACAACGACCTCGGCACGGACGGACCATCGCCGGTGATCAGCGTGATTGTGCTGCGGCCGCCCATCTTCAGCGTCACGCCCAAGGCCATCTACATCCAGAAGCTGGGCGAGGCGGCCGAGCTGCCCTGCGAAGCCATCGACCGGGACGGAAACAATCGGCCCTCCATTGTCTGGAGTCGGGTGAGTCCACCATTGTCATTTTGCACCGCCTAAAATGGCGAAAGGCAGATGGCAGATGGAGAGTGGAGAATGGGAAAAGGGGAGCAGCATGCAGTTTCACTTGATTGCATTTTTAATTATGCATGCTGCCACTACCTGCCGGTGGCTCTGATTTTGGCTCCGCTTCTGCCTCTGACTCTGACTCTCTGAATCTCATTCCGCAACCGACTAATTTGCAGAAAGACGGCCAGCCACTGCCGGTGGACAGGTTCAGCCTCAGCGGCGGCAACCTGACCATCACGGGCCTGGTGGAGTGGGACCGTGGGATGTACGAATGCTCCGCCACCAACGAGGCCGCCACCATCACGGCGGAGGCCGAGCTCATGATTGAGAACACAGCCCCGCGGGCTCCGTACAACCTCACGGCGAACAGCACGGAGACCTGCATCACCATTCGCTGGCAGCCAGGTGAGAAATGGGTGTAATGGGGGGTGAAAGTGGACAGGACAGCAACTGCAGCCAGATGTTCCCAGCTTCCAGTTGAATTCGAAATTGAGTTGGGAGGCATTTCGTTGAAAGGATCAGAGGTGCATTAAACAAAAGTTTAATGTGCAATCCGAATGCATGTACACATGTGCAGACTTAAGAGAAAGTAGGGGAGAGTGGGGATAGGTGAACCATGGGGATAGATGAACCAGTACAAATATTTTACCTTCTGACATGTTTTTGTGCACCATTTATATGTGTGTTGCTTACTTAGTCGTTATCCTAGCCTCACAAGCACGCACAATCGCGTCAAACGATTGGTGTCGTTTTTATCGCTAATCGAAGTTTTATTCCCCGTTTGCAGCTTTAATTGTGACCTTACGTTTTCTAGGAAAAATTCTATCGTTCTTCGTCAGTGGCATTGAACTTCCTAAAATTGTATTTTATCGTAAGTAGACGCAAATTATGATATTTTCATGGATTGCTGACGCAGTTCAAATATTCCATGTTTTCTCCAAATCACTTCCAATTGGCTTATGACTTGTGGGGATACATGAACCAGTACTTGTGGGGATACATGAACCAGTACTTGGGGAAAGGCTAAACCACAAAACAGACGACTCGAGGAAGAAAACGAGGAGGAGTATCATTGCCACTGACTCACCGCAGAAAAATTGATCGCCAAAAAGCACAATCAAAAGACTTAAGAAAACCTTCGAAAAAGAAAAAAAAAAAAATTAATAAATAAATATTTTTATTGTTTTATTCCATGCTGTAAATAAGCAATGTTTATATTTGAACAGAAAAAAGGCATAAACAAAGAAATAAATTACACTTTTTTTATACAATTGTAGTTTTTGTGTTAATCTGAAAGGTGGTTCAACTATCCCCAGGGGTGGGGATACTTGAACCATTCGAGACAAAATTTTAAAATGCTCATAAAGTTCAAAAAACGTGACATATAATTTTCACAAAATACTTTAAATGCAAAGGAATGAATGCTCTTTTAAATTCCTATAAACAGCAGACCCTAACGTCGAATTGTTTAGACATAATAATGTTCAACAAAAAAAGTGGTTCACCTATCCCCACTCTCCCCTATATTATTTATATATCAAACTCTCGTCCTGTAAATATTAACGCTTTATTCTGGTTTATATATCATATGTATTTTCCTTCCCCAGGCTACCTTCGTCCCAATCTAGAGTACACAGTGTGGTATCGTCTTATGGAAGCTCCCGAGTGGCGAACCCTCCGTGTGCCGGATAAGAAGGTAATGGAGGCTACGGTGCAGAACCTGCTCCCAGGAAAGGAATACGAGTTCATGGTGCTGAGCCAGGACAAGTACGGCGACGGAATGTTCAGCAAGCAGTTTCGCTTCCAAACGCAGGGTGAGATTTAACATCATTTCCTTATTAAAATAGTTACTAAAGTCCAATATCCTTGCAGCCTCACCTATAAGACCGGACGACTTTGATGCACAGCAGCTGCAACATGACCTGGGTCAGGTCACCGCTCCTGCTGGGGGATTGGGAGCACCGTGGAACCTCACTGCCATTAGCAACCAGCAGGGCTGGCTCCTCCACTGGGAACACCCCACCCAGGGACTCGAGGGCCTGCGACTGTACGCGGTCCGCTGGTGGAAGGAGCCGGAGCACTTCCTCATCGGCCACGCGGAGACCTTCGATAACTTCTACCAGCTGCGCCACCTCAAGGAGGACACCCTCTTTAAAGTGCAGGTCCTGGCTGTGGGAACCAACACCCAACAGTCGGTGCCCAGCCACGAACTCCTGATAGATGTACCCTCGCAACGAAAAGTCCGGGCCCTGATCATCGGCAGCTCCGTGGGCGTCATCTTCCTGCTCTGCGCCCTGTGCGCTTTTTTATACGTGAAGCGGAGCTGCCTGCGGCACCTGTTCGCCAAGGATAGCTCCGCGACCGAGGACGAGGACACGGCGGAGAGCGGCGACTGCGACAGCGATGAGCACGACCGGGATCGGGACAGCATCAAGATCCGCCAGTCCTCCTGAGGATTGCTCCAGATCCGCTGGCGATTCGACAGCGACCAGGGTGGCCAGTGAAGTGACCAGAGGGAGGAGAAGGGGAGCTTGTTCAACGTGCACCAGTCCGTGTGAAACTGACTTTTAATATACTTCTAGCTGCTATCTGTACCATAAACTTTACTAATTATAAAGATAAACTAACCGAATTCGAGAACCAAATAAACCAAACAACAGAAATATGTTGATTATGAACTTTTTTTTTTTAAAGGTCTTTGAGCTCTGATGAGGTCTTAAATGTGACGTTTTGGGTAAAATAAAAAAGTTTCGAAACATTTTCTTACTTAAATCCAGATTTTAAAGTTGTACTTTCTGTTAAATTTTTTTACTTTGAATCCTTTTAAGTTAAACATTTATAAATTGATATACCATGATTACAATTTTTTTTTGTTACAATTATTTTACAATTACAATTTTTTTTTTTTTTATCAATTTCGCTACTTTTTTTTCAGGTTTAAAACCACGTTGCCCGCGTAATGGGTAGCACTGTTTTGAAAAGCTTTTACTGCCCAGAGAAAGCACTGTGACAGTTTTAGAGCTACAGCTAAATAAAATTTCTATTACAATTTTAGAAGCCATAGCACTAGTAAGCTTTTGCGTGGGCTAGCTTTTTCCGTTACGGCTAGCTGGATTTGAGTCATCAATTGTCCGGAGACCACGGATATTAACAAGCCCTCACCACGCTGTCTGGCACGCAATCAAATCAACTCACTGAAGTCCCATTTGTTAACAACCAATTATCGGGTACTCGGTTATATGGACTGTCAGTTGGTAATTGCTTTTAGAATTGATCACGGAAAATAAAATCCAGACTTGGAAAACACCTGGAAGTACATACTTTTAGTGCACTGCGAATGCACCCAACTTGGCTTGATTGCCCCATTAACACCAAGTGCAGTTGCACCTGAAGTTAAATGATATAAAAGGCATCGAACTGATAACACTCAATGACACTTTCATCCTAAAAGGGCATTCCCATTGAAACCGAAACTGAAATAGACTATGGGTATCGTCCATTAGCACTCTTTTTTAACCAATTCGAGGGGAACACAATTATTAAACACATTAAATAGATGCGGTTCAATGCTAGCGCACAATTTGAATAGCAGCTAAAAACAATATGCGGCTGATATGAAAATAAACTATTATTAAGGTCGCTGTGATTAGAAGTCCCCCGACTGCGCTGCGCACTTTTCTCCCTGAGAGTTACAAGGGGGTTCGGAGAATCGAGGAGTAGAGGCGGTAGATCACGTTTCGGCTTTGGCTTTGTTGAGATATGTGTGGACACTGGGGGGAGGATTACTCATATAACTGATATCAGCTCCCCTGCTGAACCTTCCCGCTCCTCCTCCTCTATACTTTTCCAAGAAAAATCGCAATTGTTTTTGTTTGGCTCCAGTGCTTTGTTCGGCGATCGTGCGGTTCAAAGTTCGCTATCATTCAGGCTGCCAAGTGAGCAGCAAAAACGCTGGCAGTGAGTCGCTGATTTGCTTCAGGGATATCTACTTGCTACAGTGCTAGAAACATTAGTTTATTGGGGGAAACTATATTGGATCAACACTCAAATGTCACATATTTTGTAATAAAATAAAGTGTTTCTAAAAAGCTACTATAGTAGTACAAAATTTTTTAAAACCCTTACTAATCAAAACATGGACATTAACATTTTCTAATTGGAATAAAGAACATGTAATAGTAATTACAAAATAATTTTTGGTAATGTAATAATACCTATAATAATAATAATCTTAGATGAATGAACCTATTTATTTAAAGACAAGATCAGATTTGACACACCATTATATGGTATACTATACAAGTATCTCCTATCTTCTTGCAAATCTGTATATTTTTCCTGATGAGTAACAATAATGAGTCTAAATACCTTAGCTAACTGGAAAAACAATTAGTTTATTACATGAGTAACATGGCTTCTCTTTATCTTTACGTTCACCTGCACTTGATCTAAACCTTTTAGTCGGTAGTCTAGAATAAAAACAATGACCTCTAGTCTCAAACACTTGGAAATTTCACCTCTCTATAAAGACTAAGCTCAGTTTAATTACGAAATACCTGATTTTTCGCTGTGTACACTCTCTAATAAAGCGCTCTCTGCGAAGTTTCGCTCCAACAAATCCAAGTGCACGTGAACCCAAGTCGCCCTGGATTTTCCACTGGGAAACACACTCAGTGTGTGTTTACAGTCAGCTGTTTTTGCAGCAGCAACATGCGCACTGCTACGCTCACCCATACTAGGTTAACATGGGTATCAAAGTGTATGCCAGCATTTGGATTGAACAGAGTTGGACAAAGCGAGAGAGCAGCGACTTCCCCATTGACGAAACCCAAATAGTATCTGAGTATCTGAGAGTCTGCCTCTGGCGCACACAGATACACAAATACAAGCAGAGAGAGAGCAGCTGGTAGCCACGCAGCAGCTCCGCAGTCTCAGTCTCAGTTTCAGTTCTTCGTCGTTCGCGCTGCCTGAATGTTGTGTCTGCCTCCTGCCGTCGAGCGGAATTCAAGGGGCAGGAATCGAATCCAATCGGAACGGATCGGATCGCGCTGAATAAAACACAAACACGTTTCGCCCCTCAGAGGGAATCAAAAGATACAATTACGTATCCGTGAAGTGCGCGTTCCTCTCTGTTTTACCATTGTTTTACTCTCCCGCAGAATCGCCCTTGTGGCGCATTTGTTTGTTTGTTTGTTTGCTGCCTCTCCTCAAGCACAACAAAGTATCTGTATCTACGCGCTCCAAGCCAAAAAGTGCTAAAAGTATCTGATGAGGGGACTGTAAACTATTCTCTGGCAGTGGCCAAAAATGAAATAATGCTAATAAACCAAAAACACGTTTTATGCCATCTGTGTTTTGCTCTTCTCGGAAATAACCCCCATCCAAATCCAAATCCAAATCCGAATCCCAATCCAAAGGTGAGCACGAGTGAAACATAAAGTAAATTGCGTCGTGAAAGTTTTTCTTTACTTTTGAGGTTCTTGCAGTTTTCTAGTTTTCCCAAACAACCCCGACCAACTCCAAGTGCCCACCCTCTTCCTCTAGGTGAGCCCATGTGTATCTTTAATGTTTTCCTGCTTTTGTGTCTGTTAAGAGCGCCTGCGCTCTCCTCTCCTCTCCCAGTCAAGAATAATTCCGGCAGCAGTGGCTGCTGCTGCTGCTGTTTTCAAATGTTTATACCCCGCCATTTGTTAATAGCACATGACACATATATATAGTAAGCCCATGAGCTGTGCCAGGTTAAAGTCTTCCCATGCTCGCGCCACCCAAAAAAAACATAGCAGAGCAGATCGAACCAGAAACCAGAGCATCGCAAAGGTCAGAATCGCAGGACTGACCTACTTTGATAGCGGTTAGGGTAGGACCTCTCATCTCGGGTCATCCACCCACAGACTCCCAGACTCCCAGAGAGTGTATTAAAGGGCCATGTGAGCCGAAAATAGCTATTCCGCGAATCCAAATTCAAAACTTCCCACCACTTATTCAAACGAATTGATTCCCAGATTAGACAATCCGCAGCTGTGCGTGGCCAGAGCTTCGAGTGGCCGGTAAAAAAAAAAGTGGCTGATAACAAGTCGATGGCCGACAACAGCTGGCTGTCGTAGCCAGGCCATAACCCGCTGTTCTGTCAAATGCGATTACGCGCCTTACATCTTCTTCGGCTGGCGATCAGCAATCAGCGATTAGTGAAAAGGAAACCCGCGCCAAGTAGCAGGAAGCCTATCGACCAGCCCATCTAATCGCGAATTGAGCTACAAACAAATCTCTAATAAATACTCGTGTACACTGAGAAGAAACCGCATTCCTAAGCACTGTTGAGATAAACAGAACACAGAAATTATTTACTCATGCTCTATAAATAAACAATTTATCTGAGTAGCAACCAAAATTATAAAGACTAAACATCCTTAATTTATTAAAGTGTGGAAACTATTTCCTTGTGTCGTTCATGTGATTTTTTATTTGCATAGAAGTAAATATTTAATAGACTTGATAACTAAACCCTTCTGAATTTATTTTCGCATACTTATCTCTTCTTTTGAATAATATTAATATTGCTGAGAGATAAGTACGTTATTTCCTACACTAGAAATGGTGTCAAAGTCTAGTTTAAAGTGATTAAACAATTTTAAAGTACTTAAAAAAAAAACCCTCTTAAAGAAAACCTTTCCCTCAGTGTAGGAGTATGTCAGAATTCTCATCGTTAAACGGTAAACGTACAAATCTTATCAGACGGCCACCTGCAAAACTAATTCCCAGTGCAGGCAAACCCAGATGCAGTGGACTTTGCGAGTGTTACGAGTATTTCCCCGATGGGTGCGGACGCACTGGACACCACTTCTTGGCCGGACAGCTGTTTCCGAAGCCCATTCTGAGCCCTCCCTCGAGTGTCTGGCATTGAATTCAGCGTTTATCGGCTGTGTTCTTGAAAAGTGTCGTCGTGTCTCAACTGTGGGCTTTGTTCAGTAATTAGAAATTCATGCTGCTATGTAGCTGCCATTGAGCAACCTCCCCCAGCCCAGCCCCAGAATGGGGGGCACTTCCTAAGCTGTGTGATGTAATAGTGCACGAGTGTGTGGATAGAGTGTTTAAGAGGGCTCGAGTGTGTAGTGTGTAGTGTGTATCTGTGTCAGCGGGCAGAATCAATAGAGGTGTCGCCTCCATTCAAATTATGCTCGATTTGCATCGCTTTCCCATTTCCATTTCATTGCAGAGCTGAACGACCGAGAGAGAGAACCTACATTATTCATGTACTTCCAATGCAGATGCCAATCCTCAGTGTATTCAATTAAACAGGAGCATTCGAGTGTCACAAAGTATATCACAAGGAAAGCCAAGCTGCACTAAGCATAAATCAATTGAGCCAAATGCTGACGCCATATGTCAATTGCAACTGCACGAACTGAACGGATTCACAAAGGAAGCCACAACCTCAACCCACAAAGCAAAGCCATGAACGAGCTGCAGGCCTCCAGTGTCCCGCTGGTGGACAAGTGCTCCTCCCACGCCGTCATACTGCCGGCCAAGAGCCCCAACAAAGTGGCAGACTCATCGGCCGCCACCACAGCGCCAAATGCCGTGCTCTACACGAGCGGCAACATGTCGATATCAACAACTGTCGTCTCCACCAGCGGCAACCCCAATCCCAAGCAGGAGCCAGTGCCGCTCCTCAGCCAGCTGAAGCTGACCAACGACCTGAAGCAGAGTAACCATGGGTGAGTCTTAAAGTCCTCCTCGAAGTACTTATTTTTCAGGGTGTACCATATAATTGCATTAGCCGGGATTAGAGCCAAGTGGGGGTGTGGTTACCCAGGGAGCTGCTGTCCTTCCAGCTGTGGAGGATTATAAGCGGGAATGAATTGAATCATGACCCACGACCCTGAACTGCTGTATAGTATTGCACTCGTTTCCGCTCCGTGAAGCCAAGGACACTTCAGGCTTCCTGTGAAAAGGCGGCCCCCGTATCAGCCAACTAATCACACTGTCACAAGTCACTTTCTGCTGAGGTGACACTTCTATTTTTAACACCTGCTGCCACATAGCCATTACAGAAATCAAAGGCAGGAAGTGGGTGTTCGAGAGGGAGCTATTAATAAGTTGGCTCGAGTCAAAATTAGCACGCATCTTTACTGCTTGTATCTTCCTGCCGCTGGAACATGCCACCTGCCACGCCATCAAGGTGTGTCGGAGGAAGGAAGGAAGGAGGTAAAGAAAAGTAGGAGGAGGAGGAGGAGCCCAGCCAAAGGAAGCGCTGGAAAATCGATGGCTCGACTCCGTCTCACAAATCGCGTGTCGGCAGGGAAATGGTGCCAACCACGCCCCCTCCAAGCACTTGCCCCAGAATTATGCGCAGTTGTAAAAATAATTAAAAAATTTATATGCGAGGCAAACCATTTCTGAAGAACACTTAAAACTCTTGGCTTTACTGAGCCTGAGAGCTGGGTCTTAAGTTGCCTTAGAGCACGGGAAACTTTGGGCTCTGACATCCCAGCAGCCTTGAACTGTTTCCTCTCAGTGGCTTGATTAAAATGCAAATGGAAAGTCTATTGGTAAATGGTAAATGTACACGCCCACGAACAAATCAATGCAGGGTCACAATGTAATTAAATTTGTGTTGAAATGAGGAAATAAGGAGGGTGGTTAAGAGGGAACACGTGTCCTTCCAGGACAGCCTCCATGTGCTGCACAATCCTACTAATCAGAATCAGGTGGGTGCCGTGCCCAGGTCCAAGGTTTCGATGGGAAGCGAACAGGAAAGCATCCATAAAGACCGCCTTAAATGCCAACCTATCCTACGTGTCCTTTCGACCAGGTTAGCCCCTCGATTTCGCTGTCGGCACTGCCATAAATAATAAGCCACAAACAAACGCACATGTGTGCGGAGGGGAAAGGAGGAGAAAAAAACATGTAACAGTGAATGAAACGCCGCCAAAAGGCAAAAGCCGTAAAAGCCATAAGACCAAGCAAAACAATACAAAGAAAGCAAGACAAAAGGGTCCTGGGGGTCTAGATTTTAACACCGAATTGGGGGTTCTCTTTTTATAGGAATTTCTTTTAGAAAGCTATTTTTATAGACCCATTAGGTTTCATTTTAAAATGTTAAGGGTATCATGAACTTGTACTTTCGAATTGATAAATATATAAAAAAAATCAACTAGAAATTTCCGTACTTAAGGGAACAAAAATAAATGTCTTCCTTTTAAATTCTTTAACAATAAGAGCATTTAATCGAAGGATTAATAAAAGAGATAAGCAGGTCTGCTTTTAATCTATGGACTCCTTTCCAGAGTAAATTTTTTTACCCCCTGTTAAAGAAGAATAGAAAAAGTTTTCCTGTATCAATATTACCGAGTAAATCATTTATTTACTCCACTCATCCCCTGCCAAACTTCATTCTTGAATGAAAGGACTCCTTCTCGTGTCAGAATAACAGGACGAGTGGCCGGGGGGACAGTGGAGGACCTCGCGGCGCCGCGTGCCTGGAAAAATCGAACAAGCCGCCTGGCAGTCCAAAGTCGTGCCGCAGTCAGCAGTTGGACTCCGTTCGGCTTTTAGTCCTGCGGCAACGTCGCGTCTGTGTGCGGCACTCCGTCAGCTTGGTTCTGGTCTTAAACATTTATGTGCTTATTAGAAAAATGCTCCCACAATAGAGAGAGTGGGAACTTCCCCGGTGTCCGCCACGTGGTCGGTTTTTACGTGCGATTTTTGTTTTGGCAAGTGGACAGAGACTACGCGACGTGTACGCCAGTTATGTAATTGTGAAGTTGCCGCAAACTCAAGAGGCGGAGGGTGTGTGCCAGACTTTGCGGCGCCTTCCCAAAGTTTGCTCTGTGGAATGACAACCTGTGCATCCTTGAGTTCCCATCGACGACCACAAAAGTCAGACAGCCAACACTCGAGGCTTGTTGGCTGACCTTCTCCCCCGCTTCGAGGGCACAGCCAAGCAGCAGTCCTGGACAGGACCTTCTCCCACGCCCAACGTGGCATTTGTAGTCGAACTGAAACACCCACTGCCCCTCACTTCCACGAACGCAGTCCGCCCACACATCCTTTTCCATATTTGATTGGCCTCGTCGCGTTTCCTTAATAGTTCGAATGGGCCTGGAATTAAAGCCACATGATTGTTCCCAGGCAAGAGGTTTAAATTGCCATAGATTTTTAGTCAAGGTTTTGCAGAGTTAAAATCCTTGTAAACTAAGTGTTGCTCATGCAATTGCGTTCCCTTGAGAATTACTTAATTCCATCATTTAGTTTATAAAATATTTAAGTACCTAATTATCGGATAATTATATCGATCAGAGTGTTAAGTAATTAAAATACATATGATTGTTCCCAGACATCTGGCTGCAGTTTTTAAACAATATAATAATACTTTATATAAAACCTTTTACTTTGGAACACAGTACAATTTCTTTAAATCGATCTATAATTCCTGATGTGAATATTGTTAAACCAGTTCCACTTATAGGAGCTTGAGTAATAATAGGGTAATCATGAAGTCCAAACAATTAAAATGAGTCGTCTTTGAAATCTTTTTAAACTAATTTAAATACAGGATTCAAGACTAGTTTGTAGCTAAGGCTTCTCAGAATAAGTTTAGAAATTTTCAGCAGTTCCCCATAAATGTCTCTAAGTATTTTGGAATTTATCAGCTTTAATTGACTCACTCTTCGCCTATGAATAATGCTCTTTTTCAAGGCGACTCTCCTGCTGTGCTAGATACCATCGTTGGCTTTTATTAATACTTTTATTAATCGCAATGAACTGTCTCCGTTCCGCCTCGTTTTTCCTCGGCCAGCGTTTATAAATCGCTTAATTGTCGTTAAGCGGGGATGATCTAACGCCAGCTGATATTTCCGGTTGTGCCTAATCAGTGCGAGCACAATGTAACTGGCCCCACGGCCCCAAGGTTCATAAATAGTGAACTATAAAGCTACACCAGCTACCAGATATATATTGAGTTAATAGCAGTAGCAGCTGCTTTATGGCCTTTATGGCTATCAATCAATTAAGTGGGTAAGCAATCGATGCCACCAACCTGGCAACAATTACCACGCATTAAGATTGATAAGGACAGAAAAGAAAAGACCCGGAAGATATAGCGTGACTGACTCCATTTGAATCCAATTGAATGGGTAAATTTGCAGAGGAGTTGCGCAGAATTTCCCTGACCCCCAGCAATCTTTATTCTGAGTGCATTTCGCAAGACAAGACAAAGTGCTCCGACTTCGTTGGGTCTTCGTTGAGTGCGTGGTGCTCCATGGGCTCCATGGCTCGTCAAGTTCGTTCACATGCACTCTGGGTGCATGCGCACCTAAAATGTACTCGCTCTCGGTGCACGAGTACCCAGATATTCGCGGGAAACGATTCGCAATACGAACAAAGTCGGATAACCACTTGGATACTCGGGGAACGAGAGACAGAGGGAACCGAATACACAGTCATATTTATCGTATCTGAAAGAGGCCACAGCAAAGCAAAGCAAAGCAAACCAAAACAAAGCAGAATCAACTGCGATGACGCTGAAATTGTTTATTGGAGTGTGTTGGTACCATAGTCTCTCTGAATATTGTATCTGTATTCACTTAGCATGGCCCACAGCCAACAGCTGACTAGATAGCCCCAAGCACCCAAGTCCCCACCAGCCACCCCCTCTCACTTTCCTCAATTTTATTTTAATGTCTTGCTGTTACGCTCGCCTCGAGTTGCAGCACGAATTTAGAGACATATAACAACGGATTCCAGGCAGTAATTGGCCTTCTCTGTACAGGGAGAATTATCCATTAAATGTCAAGAGTTTCTACGAAGCCAAGTGATTCTGGAGAACAGCGCTACCTTTAAGGTGGAAAAGTCACTGGGCCTTTCAAGCTGAGATAACTCTGTGATATGACACCTTTTTAATGCATTTATATCATTAAACTTTCTTGTTTTTGTGTTAATGGAACAATGACTTATGTTACATATGTATTATTTTGCCTTAATGAGCTAAACACAACTATTATCCTAAACTATAGAAACAGTAATTCTACCCTTAAAAATCGTTTCTAAAATAGTAATTTTTTTATGAGTAACTATTTTCTATAGTTAGGAAATTGTACCTTATTTAATGGCTAAAGCGACCAATGGATTTTTGTTTGTGTATAAAATTCCATTCTTGAATTTCCAATGACCAAGCTCTACTGTTCAGTTTGTCATTGTCATTCTTGGGTTCTCAGCACACGCCAGTGTGATAAGTCTTACAGCTACATACACTGACCTTTAATCCCCTCAACAGCCACCTACTTATTACTTGCTCTTTGTACATCGAGGGGCTTCCCAATCAATCAATTTCGACCAACTAGCTCAACCAACTTGCACCCAAAAAGATGTAATGTTAATTGGCATTGGAACGCTGCAATGGTTGGCGTCGGCGGACTTATCAATCGAAGTCGGTCGGTCGACCGGCATGCGACCACTAATGAAAACGCACTCGGCACTTTTGCCAAGGTAGCATGGGAGGCACCCCCCAGTGACAGATGTTCGGTTCATGAATGAAACAAAAGCAGAGAAAACTTTGGCCTTTTAACGTATGAGAGTGGTGGGTGGTGGGCGGTGGGTGGTGACGGCTGTGAGTCAATGGAAACCATTGAGCTGTGGGCACGAAAGGGGAATTAAGTGGCGAAGCGCTAAACGCGGCTGATTGATCGATTGATTGACGATTCAGGTCGTTAGGGGCGGCATCATCATGAGCCGCTGAAGAGCGTGCTGGGGATAAGGAATAATTATGGAGATGACACTGACTCGCTGCGTCAGCGTGGAAAGTGGAGGTATTCAGAACACCAGCTTCGAGACCACCGCCTCCCAGGTGGATGTCAATCGCCGGAGGTCCGAGTATGAGGCGGCCTACGCGGAGATGCTGCAGGAGCAGCGTTCCCTGTCCTTGGTGCAGACCAAGCTGACCAAGAACGGCTGCGTCAGCGCCCTGCAAAAGCCCAAGTAGGAAACAAAGATCTCTGGGGAGACATCTTGCAACGAAACATCATTAAACCAAACTATTTTATGCCCTTTTTCAGGTCACAAAACAACCTCTGCAATGGCGGCTTGGGCAGCAACAGCCTCAACAACCACGCCTTGGCTCCCAAGGTGACAAACAACAGTGGAGGCAGTCCCAATGGCCAGAAGAAGGGCACCATCGCCTTATCACACCTGCCCCAGCGACCGCCGGTGGACATCGAGTTCTGTGATATCTCCTACTCGGTCGCCGAGGGCCATCGGCGGGGCTTCAAGACCATCCTCAAGAGCGTTTCGGGCAAGTACCGCAATGGCGAGATCACAGCCATCATGGGTCCCTCCGGAGCGGGAAAGAGCACACTTATGAACATCCTGGCGGGCTACAAGTGAGTCTATCTTTCAATCCTGCTCGGATTTCCAACTTTTACTAACCAAATCCTTCACCTTCCGCAGGACTGCCCAACTAAGTGGTTCGGTGCTGATCAACAGCAAGGAGCGTAATCTGCGCCGCTTTCGCAAGCTCTCCTGCTACATCATGCAGGACGACGTGCTGATCGCTAACCTGACGGTGCGCGAGGCCATGATGGTGGCCGCCAACCTCAAGCTGGGCAAGAACATGATCAGCTACGCCAAGGTGGTGGTCGTGGAGGAGATTCTGGAGACCATTGGCCTCAAGGAGTCGGTGAACACGCTGACCTGCAACCTGTCGGGCGGTCAAAGGAAACGTCTGTCGATTGCACTCGAGCTGGTCAACAATCCACCCGTGATGTTCTTCGACGAACCCACCTCCGGCCTGGACAGCTCCACCTGCTTCCAGCTCATATCGCTGCTGAGATCACTGGCCCGGGGAGGACGCACCATAGTCTGCACGATCCACCAGCCGTCGGCGCGACTCTTTGAGAAGTTCGATCACCTCTATTTGCTGGCGCAGGGTCAGTGTGTTTACGAGGGCAGGGTGAAGGGTCTAGTGCCCTACCTGTCTTCGTTGGGCTACGAGTGTCCCTCGTACCACAATCCCGCTGACTACGTCCTGGAGGTGGCCTCGGGGGAGTACGGAGATGCTGTGCCCAAGTTGGTGCAGGCAGTGAAGAGTGGAGCCTGCAAGAAGTACGCGCACAAGGACTATGTGCTGACCCTGGCTCAGAAGAGGTCCAACAACGACATCATCAAGGGCAGCGGCAGTGGGGCGGAGAACTCGGCCACGGCGGCCACTCTGACCCTGGAGGATGAGAAGCCCCCACTCGAGGACAGGCAGCTCGAGCCCGAACCTTCGACTGGCGAGGATCCGGCGGAGCTAAAACCACCGAAGCTGGAGACGCAGCAGTCACAGAACTCCGACTGCAGCGTCGTCAACATGCCGACGACTGGTGTGGACGACAGCTGCAGCTTCAGCTCCTCGAAGGGCACCCACAATGCGGTGGGTTCGGGATCAGGAGGACCCAGTGCCGTCATAGGTTGCATGACCTCTCTTCTGGACTCCCACGAGAGCGTCGTCACGCTGCCCAGCAAGACGGGTTTCCCCACCAGCGGCTGGACGCAGTTCTGGATCCTGCTCAAGCGCTCATTCCGCACCATCCTCCGCGACAAGATGCTCACCCACATGCGCCTCTTCTCCCACGTGATTGTGGGTGCGATCATCGGGATGATCTACTATGACGTGGGCAACGAGGCCAGCAAGATCATGAGCAACGCCGGTTGCATCTTCTTCGTCTCCCTGTTCACCACCTTCACGGCGATGATGCCCACCATCCTGACCTGTGAGTTGATCGATTTCGTGGTTTTTGCATTTAAAATAATCTGGAATCTATAATTCGCAGTTCCCACTGAGATGTCGGTGTTTGTGAGGGAGCATCTCAACTACTGGTACTCCTTGAAGGCTTTCTACTTCGCCAAGACCATAGCGGACATGCCTTTTCAGGTGAGCAAAGTGTAGAAGTTTTATGAAGTTATAAAAATCACGTATAGATATTTTATAAAACTGTGTTTAATGAGGAACAATTGTTAATTTTGTTGATGAAAAATAATGTATACACACTTTCCTTTAAAATATGAAATCACTTTGAGTTTGTATAGGAAGTGCTAAATAAATAAACAAGTTTTATCTTTTCCTAGAAACATTTTAGGCGCAATAATCAAATCCAGAAATATTTAAAGCAATGCTATCAGTGAGAGTAAAACAACCATAAACTTTTTTTGCACTTTGTATGAGCAATAAAGACGAAAAGCTCTATAATCCCATTTATTTCCTTGCAGATCGTCTTCTCCAGTGTCTACGTTCTGGTGGTGTACTACCTCACCTCGCAGCCCATGGAATGGAACCGGGTCTCGATGTTTGTGCTGATTTGCGTGCTAAACTCGCTGGTGGCACAGTCGCTGGGATTGCTGATTGGGGCGGGGATGAACATAGAAACAGGCGTGTTCCTTGGTCCCGTGACGACGATACCCACGATATTGTTCTCCGGGTTCTTTGTTAACTTTGACACAATACCGGGCTACCTGCAGTGGGTCACGTATGTCAGCTATGTGCGCTATGGCTTCGAAGGTAAGTTTGGACTTTTCTGCTGTATTCTTGGAGCTATTTCACTTATTAAGTTCACTCTTTTAGGTGCCATGGTAGCCATCTATGGAATGGATCGGGCCAAGATGCAGTGCAACCAAATGTACTGCCACTATCGCGTGCCCAAGAAGTTCCTCGAGGAGATGTCAATGGATAACGCTCTATTTTGGGTGGACGCCGTGGCCCTCATCGGAATCTTCTTTGCCCTGCGCATCATCGCCTATTTTGTGCTGCGATGGAAACTGCACATGATCCGCTAAGCGGACACTTTGTGGGATTTGTTCATAGTCTAGGTTATCATTATTACCATACGTTAGATCACCTGTACATAGAAAAGGCGCAAGGAAGGATGAGGGGATCGTGTGAAGGGAGATTGGGATCGCAGGATCGCAGGATTGTAGCTAGGCGTAGCTTTACCGCATTCTTCAATTTCTCCCGTCGGGCTTTGTACGTTTATACAGACAAACACACACACACACATCCACAGAAGCATACACATCGCAGCGGTATCTAGAAGATAATTCTAAATATATACCCATGGATATATACACCCGTACAGTAGGTGTTCTGCATACCAAAACAAATGGAATTTACATAGATCTATATTTAAATAAGAATACCCACGTAGAGCCACACTTACACACACACACACACTTAAATTGAGGTATAATTCTTGTGACCAAGCAGAAAAGAGTCTGAACTTAAGTAGGTTGAAAAACATAACAAATTGTAGACAAGATCCTTCAGAGCGGAATTCGAATCGAACACGACTTTCTCCCAACGTTCTTCACTCCGTCCCTATTTTATCTTTCTGTGAGAGAATTAACCACCTACTTTCGCTACTTTTGGTAACCAATTTCTCACCATCGAGAACCCAGAGAGGATCCACTTAAAATGTGCAATCAAACGGAAGTTTAGGCGGGTGTGGAAGGCGCGGCAGAAGCGGAAGCGGAAACGGAATCCATTCCCTTGTGATAGAAAGCGGTGCAGTCCGGGCTGGAAAATCCATTTCCCGGACAGGGGATGTAGAAAAGAGAAGGGAACCTGGCCTACTGGTGATATGAAGCAATTACTATTATTATGGGATGCAATCAGATTTGAGTTAGCTACGCGTATTTGTGATTATTACATTTTAATTTAGTACATGTTTAGTTTAATTTTATACGTCTACATTTATCATGCCAAAATAAATGCAATTTTCATTTAAACCTCACACTCTCCTCCCTGAGTAAATTTTGTTCCTCTTTTGGTATGCCAAAGTTAAAGACAAAGTGAATCGGAGATAGGTTCCGTATTGGTATTACGGGAGGGATCATGAGTGATACACGAAGCAAGTTAAACTCTGTTTGAACAGAAAAATACTGTGGCAACATATTCAGGCTCCTCTGAGGGGCACCTTGTAGCATTGTAACTGTCTATTAAGCAATCTATTGAAGACACCCTGGACACATGGTGATGTATAATGGTGTTTTGTAAATTTCGGTAGTTAGTAGCGCATGTTACCCTGTACATTAAAGTTAAGGAATGGTCATTACTGTACACACTCGCATATGGATAATTGTCAAAATCTGGTAGAGTATTTTTAATAAAGATCCCAAAACATCATCCAGTCAATATTTAAAGGTCTTGATTATTGATGGAGGGGGTGGCTTTGTCTCCGTAGGGCACAAGATCGTAGAAATGGTACCATGAAATATTGGCGAAGGTAAAAAATTCCCTATGGAAATGGCGTCCCTACATGGCGTGAACAATTATGCTCTTTAAAAATTCAAGAGTATTATTCACAAAATATAACAAAATGTTTTTTCACATCTTTATACCTGTAGAGTTTTCTGAGAAGACTCGTGTTACTTACATAAAAATAATTTTAAGAAATTACCTTTAATTTACCAACTTTTTTTCTGACAGTGTTCATATTTTACTGGCCCATGTAAAATACATTTCTCATGTAAAAGGTTCATGTATAGGATAAAAATAAGGTTCTTGTCTTCGCTACGGAAACCTAATTTCTCAACAGATGACGCACTCAAATAAAAATAAAAAAGGTTACAGAGGGCGCTGCTTACATTTATCTACATACTATGTCAAGTTAAAAATGTAAGTTTGACATTCGACTGAAGTAAAAAAGATGCACGACATCTAGCGATTGTTTTCGGAACCTGCTGTGAATTCTACAATGTAGAAATGCTGTCTACTGTAGAAAATAAATTGTGGACGTTCTGGTACAACGCTTGCAATTCTTAAGGGTCTTCGAAGGGTATTCGAAAAGTCGGGAGGGTATTTCCACTCATTTCCCGGAAAATCTAGACCCCCAGGGGGTGGTTGCGTGGGCGGGCGCCGAACTTTTAAAGGGGTTTTCCGTAAAAGCCGCCTGGAGGCCAAGATGATATACCGAGAGAAAATGCGGTTAAAAACTCTAAGAAAATTTCGGTGCGCAGTCCGTGCAAACGCTGTTCTAGCCTGGGATTGTTAAAGTGGCCCGCGGCCGGAAAAACTACCGATTTCGCGCGTTCTCTGTCGCATTTACCAAAACCTCCACTTTTTTTTGTCAAGCTAAAAATGTAAGTATAAAAAGAAGTTTTCTTTAATTTGATAAAAAAGCTTTAGCAAAAGCTTTTATTTTTATTCCAAAATAATAATAATATTAAATATGAGTGACCCAGTATTAACTCAAAGATACCGAAAACTCAACTTGAAAGGGATAACATTTATTCCTTAACTCTGGCAGTTTCGTAATAACCATCAAATTACTTTAAAATTATTAAACTTTTAAATCTTATTAGCAAAAAAATAAAATATAGTTATTATGCTCATTCTGTCTAAGGACCGGAATGCAATCATAGGAAGCCTTCTGTTCTGTTTTTATCATCAATATTGCACTGCCATTTGACAAAAAATGACATCAGGACATCAGGAGCGGCAGAATGGCCCGAAATCAGCCCAAATGGAGAGGTGGTTAGGGTCAAAACTCGAGCAGGGAAAAATGCAATTGGGAGTGGAAATAGAAACGGAATGGAATGGCAGTCGCAATGTCACCGGTCAAACGGAGTGATTTTTATTGGCTTGTTGCTTTTTCGATTCACTGATAAATTGTTAATGTCCCCACACACAGGCACACACACAGGCACACACATGCAGGTCTAGCCATAGAAAATGCTAAAATGCGAACGTTGCAAATTTATTATTTATGTCCCGCTAAGCTTTGTGCGCATAAACGTAGAGGAAGGGAGTGAAAGGGGGGTGAAGGGGGGATGCAGGACCAACATCCCGCGACAATTTCAGCGCTGCAGATGCGACAGAACACAAAAACATAGAAAAACACTCTGAGAAATTAACATCACAGAGACAATAAAAATAAATATAATTAAATATAATTAACAAATCTGATAATTTTTTGTCTCTGCCAAGATTTTATATTTTTAAGATGCAATCATAATTATTTAATTTTCAACATTCAAATTTCTAATAAATTATTTATTTTTTCAGTGCTGGTCCAGCAGGAAAATGATATTATTTTGGGCCAACAGTTTCGGCGCGACATATAAAATTGCATTTTATGTGTGTGCATAGAAAATTTGTCTGCATTTCGGGGAAAGGGGAAGGGGAGTTGGAGAGCAGGGAGTACGACCAATTTCAATAAATCAAACAAATCATTTGGGTATAGGTGTCGGAGGGGAGGGAAAGGAAGGAGGAGGATGCTAAACATGTTTACTGCTGTGTGCCCAGCAATTAATGTCCGCTGCCAAATGGAGGAGCCAACAACGAGCAAAGTGCAGTTTGCACTTTAATTAATTAGACATTCATTTGCAGCATTCCCCGAGGCCGCTCGCTATCTCACTCCCCACAACCCACACCCCACTCCCTACCCTGTCGTTATCCCTTGCTATTCCGTGTGTCTCTGTTTGCCGATTTGTAATGTGGCAGCGGCACTGGGTCCCCTCGGCACCAAATTGCAGTGGAGAGCAGTGCAGTGCAGCCAGGTGGCAGATGCCAGGTGGCAGGAGGCAGCAGGCATTATGCTTCGCAGGCGTAATAAATTAGCACAAACATGCCACTAAAATGGCACGCCCACCTGCCCCGAAGGCGCTGGCGACTGACCCACTCTAAAATGCTGTCAATGCAGGTCGCATGCCAATGCAATCCTCATCCCCAATCCTCATCCGCATCGCTCGCATCTCCATTGCGATGCAGCAGCCCAACAGCACGCCTGGGATTTGGCTTGGGATTTGCGCACAATGTGTTTAGTGGCGGCCACACCAGCAGCTCCACCAGCTGGAGGATAAGGAAAAGGATAAGGAGGAGGAGCCACTTCAGCGGTGACGACGACATTTGAATCAAATGAAATGTATGCTTTGCATAGCCAATGCTTTTGTGGCTCAGGCACCAGGTTATTAATTGCAAATGCAACTTACAATTCACACCATTGTGTTTGCTAAGACGACTGTCAAGAGATTAGGGAACGACCAACAGTTATTGTCACTGTCAACCAAATGGAGATATATTTCTAGATTAGATCACGATCTTAGGAACATCATAAGATAGGTATGGCTTCCATTATTTTGTTCATGACATGTTAACACGCTTTTCACAGCTATGATTATAATTTTCAGTCGCTAATAAATAATTTCTTCAAACACACTCTACCTTTTCGAATAGGTTATGGGCCCAGCCCACTTCACATGAGAAGTTACTGAAATATAATTATATATCTCTTTTTTTAGTAAGGAAGGAACTTTTCCTTGAAACTATCGGATGATCAGCTGTGGAAAATGGTTAACCATTTCTTCTTACTGCCGTTTCTCCTCCGAGTTGCAGTTTGCGTTTAAGTTTTCTCCGCCCTCTCCCTTTGACTTCTCGCTGCATACGAAATTTATGGGTTTTATTGTGTGATTTATGCATCGCTCGCAGAATGGTGGAATGGCCATTTGGCCAGCGCACGCAACTTGGCAAGAAAAGAGAGAGAGAAAAAGCGGAGGAAACTCGCTGCGGCGTGGAGATTTTTACGCCGGAAATGTGCCCATCGACTGCGTGTTAAGTCCTGCAAACACACACACACACTTACACACACACGCACTGTCAGTGGGGTGAAAGCAGTGAAAGGGGAGGGGGAAAGTTTTTTATGGCCGTCAGTTTTTATTGCCGACCAGTGCAAGTGAGAGCAACGCGACTGCTCGTGTTTTACTTATTTAATTTCTCAGCTCAGTTCAGCACCGTGTCCATGTCCATGTCCGTGTCCATGTCGAAGGATCAGGGGAACGGAAAGGGGCAACGGTGTCTGACCCAACCCGGTAATTGACAGCGGAAGGAGCACGTGTGAGGTCATTGATATGGCGCTGGCCCGCTAATGTGTCTACATATACAACTCCCCGTCTGCATTATGCGCCCAAATGTGCTCCTCCGAACAATGGCAATGCCAAAGAGACGAGAACGTGCCATAAATTCCAATCAGAGGCAGGCACTCAGCCATGCGATCCCAGTCAACAATCAGGCACATTACGCATACGCCCCGTTTGCAAGTCACAGATCACACTCCATCAGAGCCAGAGAGTCAGTGAGTATAACGAGCTACTGAGTTTACTATGTTTAAAAAACACTGGTGTTTACTTTAACATATTTTTAAAAATAAATATAGCGATAAGATCAACTTCAACTAAATAATTTTTCAGCTCTTTTATAATTATTTATTAATTAATGAATTATAAAGTGTAAGAACAAGTGATGAAAAAAAAAGTAAAATGTTCGTAGTTGACAAGATATATTAGTGACTTGCCTCAGTGTCCCATAAATCGACCCAGGTGCATGAAAATGGAGACGAAATACGGTACACTTTACCCCCAACTCCGCCTAGCCGCTTTTTATTGCCTCCAACTTTGAGTTTAAACCCAGAAATAAAAGAAATTTATTGCACTTTTGCAATTATTGCAAACCAAAGCAATAACCGAGGACCCCAAGTCCTCAGTCCCATGTGCTTGACATTGCCTCCGGGCAAGCGTTTCACGCCTCGCTAACTTGTCGGCCTGCCTCCATCATCACAGCACAACACAACACACACGCAGAGCTCAGGCCGCCTCGAAATTTCATTTTTATTGTGCTCGACACTTAACTTTATTAATTTTCCAACCAATGACGATTGCGGGGTGCGTATGGCTTCCACTCTACAACCTCCACATTCACAGAGGACCCTGCTTTAGTAATCCATTACCGCAGGTGCCGTAAAAATGCTTAGTTTACGATTTGCGATTAACGCGAAACAAGTGCTCCATAAAACTCACGGAGTCACAGACTTTCTCCCTCCCTCCTTTTTTTTTTTGTTTAGCTCGCTTGCTGGCATCTGGCCATTATTCGATTAATTTCAATAAAACGAATCGAATTTTTAACAGCCAGACACAACACACAGTTGACAGTCTGCAGCCGGCTGCTCAGAGGACATAAAAATCCTTGTAGCAGCAACAAATTCCAGCTCCGTAAGTGACACTAAATCTCTTCCAGGTCCTTTAATTAAAACTTGCGACTCGTGAGTCAACTTTTACGAGTCCGCTCAGGTTCTGTCGCCTCCTGGCAAATCTTCTCCTTCTCCTCCTCCGCCTGACCAAAATTAGGCTGACAAATTATGCAAAAAGCATAAGTGCAAAAAGCGGCCCACTTAATCACTCAACTTCCACTTCCTGGGCCATCTTTGGCTCCAGCCTCAGCCCCAGCTTCTGTTCCTGTTCCTGCGAAGCGTCGGAAGCGGCATCAGCCAAAAGAAATTAAAGTGAAGTATGCCCAAAAACTTTGGCTGCCTTTCAAATGGCCCTCGCTCTGTCTCCACCTCAGTGCTCCTCCACACTCTGCAATCCACACTCCAAACCGGATGGTGACGGCCCAACTAGACGACGACATCGTCGAATGGCTGCTTCGAAAGCACATAAATTTTAATAATTTATCCCATATTATTCCACTTAAGTCGTTTAGATTTTCATAATAAATTAATAACGACAAGCGCTACGACCTTGCTGGGGTCTGTGTTGTATCCCTGTTTTATGCAGTCAGAGAAATCTTGGTATATAAAATATTTGTCTATGTATTTCACCTCCTAAAATTAAACAATTTTGAGTATTAGCATTTTTCTTTTAAAAGAGTTATTAGCAAAATAATTTGTTTCTATCTTTGCAGTTTTGCAAATAAAAATTTTCAAAGTGTTGTAGATATAAAACCTAAGATCCCTAACATAAGTAGACTAAAAAATAATAAAATTCCTTTTTAAAAAAACTGAATACAACAAATATTCTTGCAGTGCACTCCAGGGTCCATTTCTAGGCCCACTTCCATTTCAGTCACAGAGCGGCGGCCACATCAATTGCCAAAACACAAAGTTCCAAGACTTTTCCGTGGGCGGGGCGACTATTAAAATACCATGGCAATGGCGCAGACCAAGGCCAGAAAATGATGCCGATGATGAGCGAGAGGCCTTGTCGCAGGAAATCCTGGGATCGGGACAACCACTGGGGGCCACCGGATGTGCGACTACTCCTCCTCTCATCCCATCCCATCCTTTGACCCCGACTCCGCTCTATGACCACGTGCGTGGGGCGATGTTCGTGGCTTATTTATACGCTTAATTTGCGCCACAATTTTATTTACAAATTGTTGTTGGGCCAAAAGTTGTCTTGTGGTCGGTCTCCTTGGGTTGTTGGCCCGGCAGAGATTTGCGGCATTTCGGTTTATGAGACAAAGGCGAAAATTTATTGCGCTGCACGATGGGGTTGCGGCCGTAATTTATCGACAATAACAGCCGACTCAAGTGGCCCCAACTCCGAGGTGCAACGCCTCGCTGATTAGCCTTGAGATTTGTATTGGGAAAGGAGGCTGCATCTGGAAACGAGTATGTTAACAGCTCGTCAAATACAATTTGTTCAACCAGGGCTTCACTTTCCACACTCGTGCTAGTGCTTCACCTGTCCATGTTTTAATTACACTCAGAACAACATGTTTTAAAAATAATATTTTAAAAAATTCGTGTGTCCGAAAAAAAGGTTTATTAGCGACTTACATGAGAAACAAAGAAACAAAGAATCACGTAATTGTGATAAAAATTGTTAACAATATGGTAATAATTTAGTTGGAGTTACAAAATAACATACCTTTTAAATATTATTTCTTTCTTACTTTCTGTTTTCTTCAAAGTTTTTCCCCAAGTGTATATATTTTCCGATGTATCCATACTTGCTGTTTATCAAATTCCTGCTGTTACAGCCAAAGTCAATTCGAATTGAGGAACTAGGAAAACACACACGGCAATCACGAAGCATTTTATTATAAAAGATGTGTTGGCCACTCCAACAGGATCGGTGGTCCACTTTTCCACTCTCTCTTCTCCCCATGGGACCACTTGCATATTTAGAACATTTATCAGGCTGCCTCCAGCTTCGGACTTGAGTCAAGCGGTCAACTGGCTGCTTGACATGCTGCCATCTACTACTCTGATGTTGTTTCCAGGATGGGAGGATAAAGCTATCGAAGCTGTCATTATAGATTTGCTATGATGGAAGGGCCGAACAAAAGTTGTTGATGCGTCTGTCTGGTTTTGTCTGTTCCTGCGGCTGAGGAATACTCAACGTTTTCCCCTTGCCAGCTGGACATCACAGATAGCTGTATCTGTGGTGTGGTTTTACCCCTACCTTTGACCTGTCCTCGTTCTGTCATGCACTAAATATTGTGGCTTGCCTGTGTCTTCCCCATTTCATTACGAGCACTCGGTGTTCATTTTCCCTCTCTTAAACTTGAATGGCTGCATGTTGCTGCCTGGCATGTTGCTCTGTGTGTCGCTATCTCGGTATCTGAATCTTCAGTTTTGCATCGGCAGTTGCATCTACATGTGCAGTGTATGCTGGCTTCAAGTACCATTGAATTGATTGATGTTTGATGCACTCAACCACATCGATATGCAGCAAACCGCAACGCTGCTGCTGCTGCTGCTGCTGCTGCTGCTGCTGCTGCTGCTGCTGCTGTGGCAGCTTCTTGCCTACCCCCCCCCCCACTTCGGATGAATGGAAAACCGATGGAAGACCTCGGGAAATCCCATACCCTGTCACTGCGCATTTGAGTTGCATACTTTTTCGAGTGCCGCTAGCTGAGGAGGCTGCTGATGTGATGTTCCCGCAAATGCGAGACCAAATGAATTTTCAAGTTGTTCGCCGCCGAAGAGGCAACGCATCAAAGATGAGAACAGCCATGAATTACCCACAAGTCCTTCCATTCCAGCCCCATTCCGATTTCGAATGCAGTAATCTGACCGCACATAAATTCTCGCTCGGTTTCCTATACACATTCCATTCACACATAATACTTTATATGTTTCGCAGGGCTTGCGGGTTGCGGATCGGAAGGAAGAGAGAAATTGGGGCTTTTCCGAGCTGTATGCTGTATCGAATAATAAATGTGCAAAAACGTTTTGATTTACACCACGACTACGCTTTTTTAATCATATTTAAATAAATTAAACATTTATTATACAAGTGCAGCCATAAATAAATTGAGTAAATGCATGGAAAGCCGAGAAAAACAAAGCTGGAGCAGCATCCAGTAGTATTTTTAGGGTATTTCCAGTTTTCGGGCCAAGTTGTTTGCTGTGGAAACGCAATTGGCCATCAGTGGCCGCTTAGCCGCAGATGCCATGAAATTGAATTGCAGGCAAACAAAATTTCAGACCGACCACAATTTATCTCAGAATTTATATTGGGCCCATATATTTTGGTTCTGATTCTAGAGTATTCAGAATGCTTCATTAATGGCCTGCATTTTATTTATTTTCTTTTTTTTCAGCTCGGTTTATTCAATGTCACTTTGTTAAGCATTAAATTGATTTTCATGACTTGTTTACTCAAGGCTTAACTATGAATTTTCCCCGTTGCTTTCTAACCCCCCATCATTTGCATAATTGCCACCCAGCTGTTGAAATTAACCGCATTTATCAAATCGTAATGGAGTGTTCGAAAAAAAAAAGCTGCCAATGTCGCTGGGCACTCAAGTTGGCAACTTTTTGCCGCCTCGGTGCCGAGTGCAATGTGCAATGTGCACAACTATTTTCGCATTTTGCACTTCCGCTATAAATTCAGGAATTTATGGTGCGTATCACTCGCCCAAATGTTTTACATGCGATTCTTGGCCCGACCCCCCAGAAACCCAACTTGCAGCGAACAAGGAGGCCAACATGAAGCACCCTGCAAAAAGTAAGACTTCTTTCAAGGAAACACAACATGGTGAACCAAGGTATTAAACTTAAGTTTTTAAATATAATTTAGAAGTGCACCTAACAAGTCGAGTTACTTGATTACAAAATTCGAGTTAAGAAAATATATTCAAAGAAAGTTTTAAAATAATTATTCATTGTTTATTATTAAATACAAAAAATTAAATTAGAGGAGTTTCAACACACAAACGCCTAAGCTAAACATTTTCATAAATTATAACACAATTATAATAGTTAAAAAAAACTATATGGATTCGAAAACTTATAAATTACAACCCACACACATCCGAAATTATACTACTCTGCGATTCTCCAGACATTTTCAAATCCAAGAGAACTATACCATGTTTAGTCTTTAAACCCGTAACCCTGATAGTGTGAAAACTCCCTCTGGATTTCGGAAAGGGCAGCTCAAGAGTTATGCGTCTCCAAACTGAAGCCCCAAAAACTTTCACGTCTTGGGTTTTTGGCCACAGGAAGCGAGAAAAATCTTAAGGAGCGAAAAAGGACTCAGAACCGTCTGCTACTCGTTGCCTCGTAGTTGTGCCCGGATAAAATATGAAAGCCTTGCTGGCGTGTTGGCTCCGTTTAATGAGCTCTACGCAGTTGCCAGCGAAACAGGGCAAGTCCCCGGGTATCCCAGTTGGGACAAGTTTAAGCCACAGATGGCTTGGCGACGCGTCGCTGCAGCTGACTGCTTCTCAATTCGCTGCCGCATTGCGATTTGCGCTAATTCACGTGTTTCCGCTTGCTCAAGTTTCGGTTGCACTGCCCTTCAAAGTCTGAACCCTTCGCTACTTTCTGGCTGCTACTCCTTCCTTTGGTTTGTCCTTGTTGCCACCTTGTTACACAGGAAGAAGTCAAACTATGTCTGAAATTACAGTCTAGGGGTTTTCATTTTAAAACATTTTTTACGTGAAAAAATATATCTTAAATTGCAGGTATTTTGTATAGCTTTTGTGTCTAACGAACACTTTTTCCTACTATCTATTTCCTTGAGGAGAACAGAAATAAAATGAGTATGAATTAAAGTAAAATATGACCACGTTCCCAACACTTTCCCTCTGTGTAAGAGGTCCTTGCTAGTGCAGCATTCGTGGCTGGTCAAGGATTCACTTGCAGAGCTGCGGCGGCATTCGCTGTAATTGTTGCAGCGGTCGCGGCTTAGCGCCCCCTACTCTCTTTCCACTCCTGCATCTCCCTCTGTGCTTCACCTGGGCAGGTGGAAAAGTTTAGGGCTGTTGCCACGGTTGTGATTTCAGCGAAGTTGCGATGAATTACCCCAACTTGGCAGCGGATTGGAGTACGCAGTGCAGCAGAAGATGGAACTGGAGTCGGCACTGAATCCTCAGTTAATTGTTCCCAACATTTCAAACACAATTACGGAAACTTTGTGGATTTGCACTGGCTCTGCTCGAAGGACATTTAACGAGCTGTCTCTGGATTTTGAGTAGCGTATCAATGGCTGTCGTCCGAGTTGCGAAACTTTCCAAACAGATCGAATTTGCGTCAACTTTGGTCCGAAGGACTCGAACAGAAAATAGTTGAATTCTCAGCCCCATCCCTGTCTGAAAACCCATTCAGGGCCTTCCACCTCATTTCCAACTGCAGCTGCATTTTCCACTCCTCGTTGAGCATCATTATTTATCCGAAATTTGCTTACAAGGTGCTTACAATTTTTCCAAATATGCCAGCCAGCACAGACAGAAACAGCCGCACTCAAAGTGTTATTAGTTGGACAGGAAGTAGGAAACTGGAGGGACACACTGACAGCCAATGAATGCATCGATAGCAACTCAGAAGGGGGTGCAGCTGAAAACCAAGATTACTATTCAAATTTGTTGAATGTTTAAAAAAAATAGGTGAAGCTTAGATATTGGTTAGCAAATGCTGTCTGATAATAGGTAAGTGGCTCTTTTTTGATACAGTTGTACGTATATGTCATAAATAAAATTGTCATAAATAAAAATTTAATTTAAATTTAACCTTTCAATAGGTAGGTACATAACAGTCCTTAGCCTGACCTTATATAAATTTAAAAATATTCATAAAATGCTAAATTCCCCTCCCAATTTCGTTCAGTGCACCCAAGCGAGAGCATTTGCATGGCAGCATTTGAATCATATAAAAAATGAATTGCCATTGCCATGGCGGGTCGAGTCGATTCGAGTCTCAATTTGATTTCATTTGGTAGCGATACCTGCTTGTGGTCTTGGCACCTGAACGACCATCGAGTCGAGTGCCTTGCTCCGTGTGTATTTTATTCACCCGCCAAGTGGACGCCACTTTAAAGTGGCTTAAAGTCTCCGAGGAATTAGCAATCAGCTCCTGATGAATTGCCTGCAATGTGGGGAAATGTCGATACACAGCTGCAGCTGCGAATCGGATGTTCGTGTCGATGCTGCGATATATTGAAATTCCACCGTGATGGGAGCTGTCGAGTCCTGCGGTTCTTCAGCTGAAGGATGCGCATCCGCTTGGCCGAGGAAAAAAACAAAAAGGAAAGGAAAATAAACAAAATTAACGGCGTTTGCCGCTGCTCCTTTTCCGGTGCCTGTGCGTTTTTTGGTTCCCGGCCGCTTTTGGTCATTAGAAGTGACAGTGCCGCAAAGCCACGCACTGGGCACCCCCTCGAAAACCCTCCACAGTCACAGCGAATGGTCAGCGGGTCCAACGTCCCTCGTCGGTCATTGGTCGTGCCTCAGTTTTTGGCCTGAGTTCAATTTTCTGGTCATGCACATGGCAGCCGCTGCAGCCCCGTCGAATTTTGTTCATTAGGCACGCACACACATTGCCACGCCCCAGCCCCAAAAGGCTGACCTGGCCTGGTGACTAGAATTGTTCCATGGAGAGGAGTAGCGGCAGCAGCAGCAGCGGCAGCCGGGATCCACAATGTAATCAACGAAATCGCTCGAATCGCCAGAAATCGGCGTTTTGTCTAGGAGCAGCAACAACAGTAGAAAAACAACGAGCAGGCAGCGGATCCGGGACCAGCACCCGGACCACTATCCGGACCCGCCTGGAGCAACACGAGTGGAAAAACATGAGAGAAGGGCTTCAGGACTATTGGATCGACACTTGAAATACCCTTGTTTAAAATAAAGGCTATAAAAGTCCGTGTTTTATTCCCAGGGATTCCTAAATTTAGTCTGTTTTATTTATTTAAAATAAGAGCGACTGTGGGGCTTTAGTGGAAGCGGCCAAGACTGGTAATTAATTGTGATGGTAAATATTTTAAAATATAATTTAATCATATTCATAATCAAGAATTGTCACAGGCATAGGGGTTAAAACATATATATTTAAGGAACAATATAAATTAACCTTACCCCATAAATTACTATCTTTCATAAAAATCCCTGAACAGGTTAAATATTATATTAACACTTGTCCATCGATGGTTAGATGTGTTGTTTTTTTACAAGAGCCTAGTTTACTCTTTAAAGAAATAAAGTTTAGTGTCGGTCACATACAGCTATGTCAAAACCAAAATAACCCCTCAAAGGGTATAAACAATCAGGGACGGTGCTAGTGTTGCTTTTGCAACTGCAACTGCGGCCATTAACGGTAATTCCGGCAGCGCTTTTAATTGCGCATACAAAGAGGCAATAGCATGGAAAATGAGTTGTGGCCCAGGATTTTGAGCCATCGATTGCACCGGTCCCAAAATCAACCGATTATGATTTGAATGCCGGCCAACGTAGGAGCAGGAGGTCGTGCCCTCAAGTGCCGACATGGCAGAGTTGAAAATATTATCAAACAGCATTTTAATAATCGCCGCAAGACGTGTCAAAATAAACTCAACAAACATCCAGATTTTATTTATATCTTCAGTGGAAAGGGAAATCAATTTAATTAGAATGAGCCGAAAATTGATTTAATGACGCGCACGAATACATGTACACAAGCAAAACATTTTAAATCGTCTGAAAATAAAAACGATTTCGACACAAAATAATAACTAACGATTGTTTTGTGTTTAGCTATAATCCATCGACTACATAATACATTTAAAATAAATGAAACTAAATTATATTGAAACTCTCAAGGAACTGGAGTATTAAAAAACAAGAAAGAACGCTATAGTCGGGTTTCCCGACTACAAGATTTGCGATACTCATTTGCCTTCTTTTAAAAAACAAAACGAGAAAAAACGATAGAGTCGCCAGTGACTCGCCAACTATTGGGCTACATTTATACATTTTACATTCACAAACACGTGTATGTAAAATATGTATGTAGACTAGATTTAAGGGATAGCAAAATGTTCTAGAACTTCTTTATTATTCATTAGAGCACAAAATGGTTCGAAATGTAGTAAGACAGTGCACACATCATTATATTTCTTTTAAAACCGTAACAATTGCATAAAAAATGAGAGCGCCAGATTTTCGCGGTTTGTGGGCTGTAAAAGGGGCGTGGTCAAGTTTTGAAACAAACTTGATCTGCGCTTTGTTTTTAGAAGTCTGTGCCCAAAATTTGGTGGTTCTAGCTCTTATAGTTCCCGAGATCTCGACGTTTGTACGGACGGACGGACGGACGGACGGACGGACGGACAGACAGACATTTCAATGTTTACAGTATTTGCTTACTCTTCGAGTATCGCAAATAAAAACATTAAATACGTGTAACATTAGTCATTAATAGAGAAAATCCAATAAGTAATTCTAAAAACCCGTCCCAGACGTCATTGACTTGTTATGAGCAAAAGCTTTTGATCATTGATTTATAAAATCCCGCTGCGTCGACCGATCGAGAGTCAGTTTCAACCAGAGATTGCAGCAAGATGTTTGGCGGTAGTCTAGTGTTCTACTTGGTATTCGGAATTTTATGCCACTTCTTATTGCGTAAGTTGTTAGTCCATTGATCATTTTAATACATTTACATACATACATACCGTTTACTTGTGGTGTATACACCTCTCATCAACATCAAAAGAAAGAACTCAGAAAACTGTGTGAATTAATAATTTATAAGCGTCTAAAAATACTACAACTAAGCTTATCTCAGGAAATATGACTAACTTTGTTAAGTGTTGTTTAATTCCATTTACTTACGTTAATGCTACACTCAGGGAAAAAAGTGTTCTGAATGTGTCTGAAAACGTGTCTATTTGAGTCTCAAAACCAGCGCTATACCTTTTGGTGTCCTTATAAGAACTTATGGTATCAAAGTAAGAACGAATTTTTAACACCGCTGTTCTTATACTAAGAACAAAACGGTCTTACATTTTAAGAACAAACGGTCTTATACTATTACCACTTTGTTCTGTAATTAAGACCATTTGGTATTATTTATTCAAGAACGATTTTGATCAACTTTAAGACCAAATGGTCTCACTTTAATAACCATATGGTCTCATATACGTAAGAACAAATTTGTCTTAAATTAAGACCAAATGGTATTGTTTCTGGAACGCCGAGTTAATACCTTTTCGGTCTTACTTCAATACCCATATGGTCTTGTATACTTAAGAACACTATTTTCTTAAATTAAGGCCAATTGGTATTATTATTATTTGTGACCTTTTGGTCTTCTCCCAAGAACCATGTTTGTGTATAATAAGAACAATTTGGTTTCATTTTTTTAACGCTTTTATTTTATTAAATGTTTTTTTTTATTATTTTTGATTAAACATGTAATTAACAGTGGTTAAACACAAGGTTTTCACATTAAAGTATTCTTATTTAATATATTTAAATCTAAAATAATTTTTCCATTATTCATTGGATATAAATGAAAAGGGTAACTTATAAACTCGTCAAGTTTTTCAAGATTTAAATTTATTTTAGCCAAACCGACTTCGTATAAAAACAGTTTCATTCCTAAAAAGTAGGTGCTTAATTCTATACAATTCTATTGGATTGTTATTTAATACTAAATTATAGTTGGTAATAATAGTACCGTAAGCTTCGCCGAGTAGTACTTATTGATTATTTCCTTTATGCTCCTGTTGAAGTTGTTTGTGGTCGTCAAGCGAAGAACCATGCGCTCCTGTGCGTCAAGTGTTACCTTCCAGTTCCGCTTTCCCGATCCGTCGAGAAAACGCGAATGGGTGGGCATGACGGCTGGCAGGAGGAGCGTGTAGATTAAGTCTTGGGAATCTGTGAAAAAGTGTAAGGAGATTATGAGTATGGATTGCCGGATTTTTTTATTTGGTTTTAGTATATTTATTTAAACATATATAATTTAATGCAATGTACAATGTTAATTAGGGTACAGTTTTATGATTAGGAGAATTTATTTTAGTATTCTTTGATTTAATTATTAAGTAAAGAAGTTTTTGAGGCAGTTAAAGTTTTTCTAACGTTACAATTTATGTTGTTAAAACCAATCTATTAAAACGAGGAATAAATTATATTTCAGAAATTTAGTCTAATCTAACCTTTCTAGTTTGTTTTTAACATCATAAGATTAATCCTTAGTGTTCCTAAAAACTTAACATTACAATAACTAGATAAAAGTATACACAACCTAATAATTTTAAAACAGCAAAAGTGCTTACCGTACTGAAAACTTTGCTGCCGTTTGAAGATGAAATGGAAGAAAGACAAATGTCGTTGTTTGTGATCAGCCAATTCGTCACGCCCAAAGGAACATCCGTATCGATCTCGAACTAGAAAAATGCAAAAAAAAAACATGTTAACTAAAAAAAGTTTTTTGTTGGATTTAATTTACCTTTTCAGCTTTCCATTTAAAAAAGTTTTCCTTGAAACTCGGCTCGTAAGCCCAAAGGCGGAATTGCTTCTTCAATCTGGGCTTCGTTACTGTAATGACTCAAAAGGCACGTTTGCATCTGAAAATATAAACAAAGGATTATAAAAAAAAAACTAAAAGAATGGCACATTTTGCAAAAAAAAAAAAAAAATCAAGTGCCAATACATTTCTCGTATATATGTATATGAGAATAAGTAAAACTTTAGAGCAACAAAAATTAAATAGTTAATCGTTTCAGCGTTTGGTAAAAAGTCGTTCAGTTAGTGTACATTTTTAACATACGCAAAATATCGCGCGCATTTTAACACTCACATATCCACATAAAGCTGTAGAGATATGTATATGTATGTATGTGTGCGTTAAAACACGCACCACTTTTGGTGTATATAATAATAAATACATAAACTCCAATTTTTTTAAATGAGTGCTTTCTTTGAAAATATAGATCAAATTAATTTAACCGCAACCTCGAGTTTTCTGCGTGTGTGTGTGTGGAGTAAAACTGTACGAAACTGTACTTAACCAAAAACGTCAACTTTATGTGTATGTGTGTGTTAAAATGTACGCGATTTTGTGCATTTATTTTATAAACACAAATACGCTCAACTATATGTACATGTTATATAAGTACATAAATGTACAAAGTCGCGCGTATTTTCTGCACTTGCACAGTTTTTAGCAGTTTTAAACAATACACACACACGCAGTAAACTCGACGTTGCGGTAAAATAATTTGATCTGATGATTTGATTTGATTTGATGAAAATTAACACTCGCATTAAAGAAAATGTTTTCACCTTTAACTGCACAAATATAATAGCATCACTTAATAAATTTTGTTGCTCCAGTGTTCTTTTTTACTCACACGCATGTATGAAACACTTTTAAATTGAATTTTAAAATGGTACATACATATACCATTTCACTTAAAAAAATGTCTTTGCACTTGATTTTGTATATAATACATTCTCACCCAGTAAATATTAAATCACACCCGCACTTATGCATTGCGCACTCAAAAATTGCGTCAATAAGCTCTCTTCATTAATATCGTCGTCCATATCCATATCGCAGTCAAAATCAAACTGACGCGTGCCCAAAGCAGCAGCAATCACTCGATCGCTCAATCCTTTGCTTCTCATACATAACTGTAAAGCTTCTATCCCATCTTACTTATTTGCTGTGCAAAGGAGATCACAAAAATAGTGCTGACAGCAAGTTAGCGGGAAATAGCTATTTATACTATTTATAGTGAGAAAATTGAAGTAAACTGACAAAATAGCAAAAAAATCGTCTATTATTTAACGAGTTAGAAAACTTTAAGTAATTGGTAATAATATTATGTTATAATCAAAATATTTTTATTGATGACTTCAACTTTCTTACTAGAAATAGCTATTTTCCCGCTAACTTGCTGTCAGCACTATTTTTTGTGATCTCCTTTGCACAGCAAATAAGTTAGAGTGATAGCAAGCTTTACAGTTATGTATGAGAAGCAAAGAACGAAAAGACAAACGCTCGTTCGCCGCTGTTTTTGCCACGCGTCTATCCGGCGCGGGTAAAAGCGAGATAGCAAGCATTTACAGTTATTAAAAGGAACGAAAGTCGGTAACAAGAAATTGGAGTGAGATACAAATATACATTGCATGTGTGTACAATTAAAATGTGTACATGTATATACAAACATATGTTTTTTTTATGAAAAATCATTATTTTTGTAAACTAATTTTAAGTAATTATTTCATACATATTTATCAATGTACAAACATATATTTACATATGTTCGTGTGTATGCGCAGACAGTTGTACATTAAAAATGCAAAAAAAATTGTTTAATTTTCTTTTGGTATTTAATAACAATTAACATATGTATGTTAATTAATTTCAAAAATTCACTAAAAATTCTCGTTTGCCTGTACTTGCCACATAAATAAAAACATTCGTAACATCAGAATTATTTTTGAAATTAAAAATGTTTCAATTTATTTTTTAAACAAAATACGTTTGAAACATTTAAAACATGTAATACTAAGGTTAAATGGGTAAGTGATAATTTTTCCCAGCTTAAAAACAACATATATTTCTTTTGTTTGGCTTTCAAATAATTCCATGTACATACATATGTACATATATTTTCGCGTTATGTATATTTCTCCTAAAGGAAAAAAACATATTTTTTCGATTTTTATTAAACAAAACGGTATAACAATTAGAACCAAACGGTATTATTTTTAACACTAATGTTCCGGATTATCATTTATGAACTAATGGTATGACAATTATAACCGAAAGGTATTAATTTTTACACATATGGTCCACTGTTTTTCATTTGTGAACTAATGGTATAGGAACTAGAACAAAACGGTAGTATATTTTACACAAACGGTCTAATGTTTATCATTTATGAACAAATGGTATGGGAATAAGAACCAAAAGGTAATTTTTGTTACACAAATGGTCGACTGGTCTTAAATCAAGACCAAATGGTGTCAATGTAAGAACATGGTCTTAAAAAAACAAGAACGAAGCGGTATTAAAGTAAGAAATTCGGTCTTAGATTTTTTCGGTCATTTTTTTCTGGGTGTAATTTTTATAATCAATACCATATTTTGAATCTTAATAAATTAAAGTGAAAAATTTGAATGATTCTAGCAATTCTAGCAAAGGGGAAAGAGCAATGTGGAGAGCTTGAGGAGTTCCAACTCTACTACGGGGGGGTCACTCCGTACCCCTGGATTGGTCTGATCTTTATTCCTTTTATTGGTGAATTTAGGCCTTACAAGGAATTTTGCCAGTCGGTGCTGATCCACCAGCGATATGCGATTCTTCCCGCCGATTGTGCCTTGAAACTTGCTGAACGTGATAACGCTACCATCTTATTTGGGGAGCGGTGGACCCACAGATTCTGCAATAACACAAGCTGCCAACAGGAGGTGGACGTTGATGAGCTAGTGGTGCATCCTCAGTTCAAAAAATCTTTTCAAAGAAAAGACGTCGGAGCCCACAACATTGCACTGGCCAAACTGTTGCAGGACGTAAAGCTCTCAATCGCCGTGCAACCCATTTGCTTGCCACCCGCAGGAGAAAACAAGGACAAACATCTTGACCAGAGACTGGTGATGGAAGGAATTAGAAACTCCGATGAAATAAGAAATCAGTTCCAAGTGCAGACAGCATCTCTGGAGTTCTGCAACTCAGAGGAGATATGGGATCGCTGGCTCTCCGAGAACAATCTGTGTGTTGTGGGAGTAAAAACAAGCTACGACTTTCCACAAGGAACCCCGTTGATGGGCTTCGAAGTAGGGAACGGAGTGGCAAGAAACTATTACTTGGTCGGAATACAAACAGGTTTTTTTAAAGAAGATGTTAATTTATATTCATTCGCATTTACGCGCATCTCACCGTTTAGGGACTGGATTCTAAAAAACATGAAATCTTCAGGGGCATAGACGTTCATGTGTTGACTGAGCTTTTTATTTGACGTCATTAGCTGTTGTTGTCGCTGATCGGTGCACTTATATGTTACATATTAAAAAGTGAAATTGTTGAGCGATAAATTTATTGAGTCGTAGTTATGCATTTATATGTAGATTCGAAATTTCTCAACTTGAGCTTTTGATAACTTTTGTTTTGTTTAGCTATTTTACAGAGCTTTTGAAATTTGGGGACTGAAAAGTTTAGCATTAAAAAAACGCATTAAATGTAACTGTTTTTAAAATTTTTAAATTGTAATTTAAAACAAGAAAGAACGCTATAGTCGGGTTAGACGGACGGACGGACGGACAGACAGACATTTGATCGTTTACAGTATTTGCATACTCTTCGAGTATCGCAAATAATAAATAATAAAAAGTCTCAACTTTTAAATAAAAACCCGCTCTCAGTTTAGTGATTTATAAAAACATTTTATGAAAATTCAGTTGCAATGTTTTTATACTGAAATACATTTTTAATTATTTTATTTTTAACATTGTTCCCCTGCTACTGGGCGTTCATTTTGACAACGCCGCCGTCTCCTCGGTTGAAATATGCCATTTTAATGTCCTCGGGCTTAATGGTTACACGCTTAGCTTCAGTTGCCCACCGATTGGTTTCCCTAAACAGTTCAACCAAATAGTCCTCACTGATTTTCTAAAAATTTCAAAGCAATTATAAACCGAAAACGCTTATCGAAGAACTTCGTACCTGCACTTCGCAAACAGCGTTTGAACTTAACCTCACTTTGGGTTCAAGATCTTTAACGATCTCGCGAGTTAAACATTTAAAGGCCTTTTTCCGGATACAGGGATTAGTCAGCTGGCGATGTCGTTTTTTAACGCTTTCAGAGGTCACCGAAGGCACTCTGGGCGCAATGCTACTCTTTGACGTTGACACAACAGGAGCCATGTCTAACTTACGCGAATAACTGATAAATTTACAAACAGAGTTAACTATTGACGTCAACCGCATGTTACTTAAAAATTTTTAGAAAAACAGTTAAAAACTTGAAGAATTTTACTTGTTATAAAAAACTTGGCTAAAAACTACCGTTCCGTTCCTTGCGAGTATTTACTTTGAACTAATTATTGGTGAATGCTAACATTTATCCCATGACAAGTAAATTGACATGGCTAACTCGATGTAGAAAAATTCGTTCAACAAAAATATTTTTTATAATTGATTTTCAAGACTTATTTAACGGTCTGGCTTACACTCTAAATAAGTACTCACTTTATTGACTTTTGTGTTATTTATCTTTCATGCAACGAATTATAATCCGAATAATTTAGTCAGCTCTCAATGAAACACACTCAGTTCATCAAGACAGACACTTTCAATAAACTGCAGACTAATTCGTGCAATTACGATTTGGTGGCCTGCCAAGGGACCCAGAACTAAACAAAAGTCGCATAAAAGTAATGTGAGATGGTACGGTTGGAAGGAAGGAAGGATATCTGGAGGGGGGCATGGCAATGTAATGAAAAACTCATAACCTGTGGCTTTTTGTCATGCGGTCACACGCACAGACAGGCAGACATACAGACAGGGAGACAAAATCCAAAGGCAGGACACGCAATCCCGCCAAGCGCTGAAGTTGTGCCAACGATGTGGATAAGAAGCCGGAGCATACGGAGAACTTTTCCTTTGGCCTTTGCCTCCGGCCTCGGCTCATGTGTCCCCGCCTCCCCACCGCCGTTTCTGTTACTGTTTCTGTTTCACATTTCATTGCCAACTTTGAGGTCCCCAACGAGTTCAGGCGAAATTGAAACCCAAAGCCCAAAACCCAGAGCCCAACCAACCAACCTTCTGGCCCCATCGCCGCCACTCCGATTCCACTTTGACATACTGAAAACGCAGCGAAAACTTCTGTGAACCGCTGACAACTAAATTCGATATCGATTTGATTTAGTTAAACGCTGAAACGTCTCCTCAACGGCTCTTCAATGGGTGGACACTTTCCCCCGATCTGCCGCCTTGGGCAATGAAATTCCGCATGATTGTCGCCTTATGCTGTGAAAACAAACAAACAAACAAACGGACGGAGGCCCAAAGCAAATAGAACGACACCCAGATAAGCAACTGCGATTGAAATTGGAAAGGGGATTCGGCTGGGGAGACACTGGGGGGAAAATATTGGGACGTATTTTGGGTATCAGTTTTTTAAAATATGATTTTGAGGTGTGTAAGTTATAATAATAATTTCTTAAGATTAAATATAAAACTTCGACTGCTATAGAAAATGGTTACTGATGATAGGAGAATTTTATTTTTTAAAAACTGTTTTGTGTGTTAAAGATCCTAAGTCTGACAAAACCTATATTTTAATAAATATTTCAGCATTTCAAATATTATAAGTAATAATAACCATTTTTTTAAGAAAACAATTAAAACATTTCATTTTTTTTGGGAGTTCAAAAATTTAAAAGAAAAAAAAAAAACCTTACTCTTGAGACGTGTTTTCAGTGTAGTGTTGTGATAACGGATATTGGTTTTGTGGTATGGGCGCGCGAAAATGACTCGAGGGTTGAATGGAGTAGTGCGAAGAGTTGTGGGCCAAATTGGAGCTCCTTTGATGACCCGCCCGATAGCCGCAGCTGAGATAGCACCACTCTTACTCCCTCCCGCTCCTTGCTCATCTCCTGCTCATCGTCCTGATCCTGGACGCTGTCTGTCGACACACACACACTCTATGTGGCAGTGGTCGTATGCAAATTAGTGCAGCTCCTGCATGTGGCCACAGGCATTACCCGGTGGCTCATGTGAAATTCAAATGTGCACCATGTTCTTCTTCTTGGGCTCCTGCTTACTTCTGAGGCAGAATGGATTAAGTTGCTGGCCGCAAAAGATGCGGGGAATATGAAATCCACTTCTGGGCACTGGGAGATCCCTCTATCTGGCATTTTTATCTACATTTCTTTCACATTCTCACCGACTGCATCATAAACAACCACTGTGTGGAAACAAAGCGAACATGAACAGAGCCCAAAAATTAACATAGAACACTCGCAGACACACACCCACATGGGCAGTCCCACAGGACGAACCGAACATGTTGCTGTTTGCTACCGCAAACGTTTTGGCCAGGAACAGCAGCAGCAGAAACAGAAAGAGAAGGTGAAACAGGGAAAAAGCCAACAGACGCCATCAAGCGAATTAAAACCAAATCACTTACAAGCGGCCAAAAGTGTTAACGTGTAAATTTCCATTTACCAAGATCGAAGCGCTCCGATAGCAGCAGACACTATAAACATGCAGAGGGCGGGGCAGGTGCCAAAAAGGGGGAGGTGCAGGTGGAGACGGAGGGGCTTACCTCTACAGCCTTGAGTGGGTGTGAGAGTTAAAAATAAAACTACTGGCCAGGCTCAACGCGCTTGGCCAAAGGGATATTTAGGGCTGGAAGTGAACGTGTTGTTGTTTCTCTGCAGGGAAGGCAGGATAAGGGAAACAGTTAAGGCGCACACACACACACACACATTTACATGCATAAATAAGCAAGGAGCCCAGGACTTCTTAACTCAATGAATTCTCCTGCAATTTCGTAAATTAACACTTTGGACGTGGGAGAGGAATCGAGCTGTGAAAAGGGGGGATGGGGATTGGGCATGGGGCATAGACACTCTCGCACTTACTTCCGAGTCATTGAAGCTATCTCGCTCCCTCTCTTTCAGTGTGTGTTTCGTTGCCAAAAAGTCTACAACAGCGGAAACAATCTGTTCGCTGCGCGTCGAAGCAGCAGCCATAAACACTAAGCCACCCCCTCTGCCAACCCAACACCCCACAACACCCACAACCCCCCAGCAATTCTTTCCGTTCCGAATTTGCATTTTCAGTGAAATTGATATTTTTACACACACTTTCATGGAGCTGTGTATCGGGTATCCCAAAAGAAGCATTTTCGAAAATCAACTAAATTATGGACGACTAGGGTTACCACATAGAAAAGTTACAAGAGAACAATGTAGCGATATTTATGAAACATTTTTATTACATAAAAACCTTGATTATTCAGTCTTCTTTGATACATTTTTTTCTTTAAAAAATACATAATTAAAAAAAAAATATAATAATGAAATCTCTTAACATTTTCACTCTAAAATTTACTATTACAAGCTTAAAAAAACAAGAAGAATTACCAACTTTAAAGAAATTTAATGTCCCAGTATAAAGTTAGTTAAAAAGTGAGCTATGAAAATTTTAACAGCACACACGCAGACACAATTTCTCGTTTAAAAGTGACGAATCCCGCTCATATTGGCACTTCATTGCGGCCCCACCTCCTCCCGCCTCCACCCACTCACATTCGCAAGGACTCGCATTGAATCGCATCAATGTCCTGGCCCACTTTTCCCCTCCATCCACTTCCACTTCCACTTTCCAACCCCTTTTTTGCTCCTCTTCGCTTGTCGCTGATATCGAAATCTGTTTTATCAGCCCCGCGTTATTGCTTTTGTTGCTGTGAGGGCAAAGGGGCACTTTCCCCGCCCACTTTCCCCTTTTGGTCCCATCTCGTACATAAATTTATTCGCGATTTTGTAATTCCCTTTTTGGTTATAAATTTCGCTACTGTTTCGGTTTCGGTTGAATGCGCTGCACCCACTGGGGTGGAGTCCCACCCCACCCCCGTTAAAATCCCACCCATCCTGTCACATCCCCGTGCGGTTGCAATCAGTTTATCAGTTTATTTGTCCGCTGGTGTGGGTGAGCGGGTGAGTGGGTGAGTGTGTTCGTGTTGGAGTGTGTTTATTTGTTATATGCAAATAGTGGAAGGCGTAAAGGGGTGGCGTGAAGGGGGAAATGTTTGCCCCGAAGGGAAAGGGGAAAGTGGCCACCATGGCCATTGTGTGCGCTAAAAATTACGCCAGCCCAAGTCAATTTCGATTTCAGAAGTGCAACTTGCAGTGGAAAAGTCAAAGGCAATGATGGTAAGTAATTAGATTGAACACTGCGGAGTGGGAGTGTATTTTTGTGTTATTTATATTTCAATTATATACAAATATAATCGGATAGCCTGACATGCAGAAATGTCTCTGAAATATAAAACGATTTTGGGGAGAACAGGCTGTATCCGCAAATTTAAACAAATAATACAATAACAAAATAAGTCAAAGAAAATGCAACGTTTTAAAAATTGTAAGCATCAAGGAAACGACATAGTCACATTAAAGTCATTTAAATAAATTATATTTATAAATACATATGCACACTTTGCATCATATTTCCCAAAATTCCTTTCCTTTTCTTTCGTGATTTTTATCCATTCGAATTTGTATAATATTTTTAGCTGAAAAATGGCCAGCTAATGCGATAAACAATGCAATTTAAGCCGCAGGCCAGCTTTCTCCTTTTAAACGGGCCCGAGGCCAATTTTCAGCGACAATTTATTAAAGTCCACCCCCTTCCGACTGCCCTCCCCCTTCTACTTGCTTCTGACCTCTTCTCCACCCCCTGCCCACTTACCCCTTTTACTTTCGCTCACCTTAGTAGAGCAATCTCGACGGGCTCTAAGATATTGTGTTAATTTGCCGCAGTCATGAGCCTCTGAGGTCGAGTGCTCGAGACTCGCGAGTTGCAACAACAAATTTGTAGCCGTTTTAATTTTTCTGTCAGCTCGCGCTTGAGCGCCTCCCGCTCCCCCACACACCCCTTTCTACTAAACCCCTTGTTCCCCCTGCTGCAGAGCTTTGCATGCCACATGCGAGGACTTTTAATTGTTGCAGCTGCAGGCGAAGGCACCAACAACTTAACGAGAACGCGTCCAGTTGAGGAGTCAGTGCATAAATTAGAAATTGGCGACCTGCACGGGCGCGCCTGAAGAGTTTCCCCTCCGCTTTCTCGCGCTTTCCACATTTTCCGCTTTTCCACAACAACCTCCGGAGTGCCTCTTCGCATGTGTTGTTGCGTTTTGCCACTCGGCGGGTTTTGTGTACACACAAATTACTGGCAACACAGCAACAAAAACACACTAGTTCAGGCTCTGAGGCAGCCCCACCCCCTCGTTTTCCACCCGTTTGCATGTCCTGCGCTGGGCTAACCGAAGAGTAAGCATTGTTAACAGGACTAGGCTTAAATGGCACACCGACAAAAACAATTAAATACAATTAAAGGTTGAATTTATGGGAAATAAAATCTGTTTGAACTTATAGACAATTTTTTAAATAGTACCTAATTATGAAGTTATAGGTAATAACCTTGAAATTGTTATGTTTCAAAATATTATCTTTAATGTAACCTTTGTCCAGAATGGTACCCGCAAAATTCTAGTATCAATAATTAAATATGAACTCAGCAAATTGTTATTATTATTAAACATGGAAATAAACGCTATGCAAATAACCAAATATTATAAAGAATTTATTTATAGTAACGCCAAATACCAATGTCATAATTTGTTTATTACAAAAATTGTTTTTAGTCAAGGTAGAAAAATATTGAAGGTAAATAAAGCCTTATAGAATTTAAAATATGCATTGTTTATAAGGAAATAATATCAAGGCACTGAAATGTATGTTTTTTTTATTGGTAAACCACACGAACTTTGTATGCAGCAGGTAATAAAAACATTTTGCAACAATAAAGATATAAATAAGTAATAATAAAAAAAATCCCGTCTAATGCGTTAATAAAGATTATTAATATAATTTATAACATTTAGAATTAGTGGTTTTGTTTCAGTGATTGTCTAAACTTTACCACGCATCTCGCTCTATTCCCACGTTGCCCATTCCCATTCCCGATTCCAAGTTTACCTGGTTCGTTTAATTAATAAACACATTTTGATTAGCGTGTCGTCACCCGCCCCCTTCCGCCCCAACTCCCTTCCCCCCCTTAGTTCCCCCTTTACTACATCCCTTCTATTATTAGCAGACACGACTACTTGACCTCCTGCCTTCGACCTGACCTGACCTGACTTACTAACCCGATTCGCTATCCCCTATTATTTTGTTCCGTTTTGTTTGCCATCATCATTAGTCACTCTCTTTCACTCCCTTCTGCTCCCTCCCACTCACTCACTTATGTATCCTTCCTCTGTTGCTGTCTTCCTCTGTCGCTCCCAATAAGAATCACCGTTATTTGTTTTGCTGTCAGATTAGCCTCACTTGTTGATGTGCTCTCTTATTTATGCATAGGGGGAATCACTGTTTGTCTCTCTCTATATTTTTCCAAGTTGCTTTGCACTCACCTTCGGATTCTCTTCCTCTTTGTGGTTAACGGAGATTAGGCCTTTTTGTTGTTGCTCCTTGCTGCAATTATGCGACATAAAACACCAAACAAAAACAACAAAAAAAACACTGATTTTACTGCACACATAGCCTCAAATTATTTAACCCACGCGGTTAAACCAATACATGCACGTGTAAAAAACTTACACAATCACTGACTTCTAACCTGAAATAAGCTAAAAAACTGTTGTGCTCTCATAAATTCAGTATGCAAATTGTGTTATTAACCAAGAAAAAACATAAAACAAGCGTCACTTACATTCATATGTACATATGTACACTCATATGTGCAAACATATGTACATATGTATGTACGCATGTTAAGTACAGATGCGCAATAAATTTGAGGAAGCGGGTTGATCTTTTCCTTCTAACTTTTCTTAACATACCTTTTATTTGCATTAAATACTTGCAAATTAACGAACTTGCACACATTAAACAACAAAATCACCCGCAGCAGCAGCTTAATAATGAAAAAACAATAATTGGCGAGCCTCTAAATCCACCAATACTAGTGCACATTCATATGCGTGCGAGCGTAGGTGTAAGTGAAGCTTCTTTTATTGTTTTAAGTTTATAAGAAAACACTCCGCTCACTTCTTAACTTGATGGGGAACAGTTTTTAAACTTATTTCGTGCCAGAAATCACTTATTGTTAACATTTTTAACACACGTCGAAGTTCACTTGTCAGCAGCCGCAAAGGAAAATGAAGAAGAAGAAGGTGTGGGAAGAGAGAGCAGGAAACAGTGTTGCCAGCTCGAAAGAAGGAGAGAGAGAAAATGATCAACGAAACTTCGTTGAAACAGGGAAACTAATTAAAAGTCGAAAATTAAAGTAAAGTGAGTATTTGGTATTGGGAAAAAACCCGTTAATTGAGAGTGCGTAAATTACAGAATGCATAGTTTCTGTTTTAATTTTAGTAGGAAAATTTTCATTGTTCACACGGAAGAATTTCTAATTAGTGGCGATTGTTTCGCTCCATAAATAAGCCTCATTTTCCACTCCTGATTTTCGAAAATCCTTTGCGATCCTTGGGCCACATGTGCGAGCGCACTATTGTAATTGAAATTCCTGCAACATTTTTGGCTTGTAATTTGATTTTAATGTGGGTCAAATGGGAGCCAAAACCAGGCGTACTAACAAAAATAAACGCAAAAAAAATGTAAGTCCCACAGGTACACTGAACAAAATTATCAAATTATTGGGTTTTTAAAGTAAAAATGTGTAAAATAAGTTATTACATATAAACAGTCGATATTAAAATTTAATTGACACCAGGGTGTTACAATTTTTTTAAATATTTTATTCACATCTATCGAGTTTTGTATTGAACGAGCATTGTTTTTTTGTTTTCGATTTTGTATATTCTGATGATAAATTTACTTAAAAGTTTAACATATTTCTTATTATAGCATTTAGAAATTTTAGTTGTCTAAAATAAGTTCTGCTTTCTAACAACTAATGTGCTCAAATCTCTTATTTCACAAAATAAAATACTAAAGTTATTAAGATTAAAGCTTAAAATTAACCTTTAAATTGTTCTTTCCGGTTGAAAATCTATGTCCCCGATTTAAAAGTACTTTATTACAATTTTTTTTTAGCAGTGTTCGCATTCAAAGAGCCGTAACATGTGCCGAACTGGCTAATGGCCCTAAAAGCCGCTTCCCGTTGATTGCAGCCGAGGAAGTGAAAGGGAGCGGCGGGGTTACACTTTGTGCAATTTAGCTTTTGGCCAAAGTCATTAAGTTTGATGTTAAAGCCACTGCTTTGGCTAAAACTCCGGCTGCAGGAGCTCCTGTTTCTTTTCCAGGTCCTGCTTTGGGTCCTTCCTTTCGAATCCGTCTCTCCGGTTGGCATGTCAACTGGCGCTGCTCTGCTGCAGGCAGATTTACAGTCAGTTGCTTTTTCACTCCGTCCGTCAGTTATTCCGGAGAGATGTCCTTCAGTCCTCCGGTCCGCCGGTCCGCTTGTCCGTCCGTCAGCAAAAGCGAGGCAGCCGAAACGAGAGCCGAAAGCGGATGCATTACAAAGGACATCAAGTCGGGATATTGAGTTTTGTGTGCAACAAAGAAAAGCGCATACAAAGCCGGGCGCAAAATAAATGCTTCTTTGTTGGATTGTTTCGGTTGGGGAGGGGGGCGTGGCAGTGGCGGAGGCAGCGAGAAAAAATTGAATTACATGCGAGCCAGCAGCTTCTATGCCCCCCTTTTCCCCTTCCCCTTCGCCCTTGGTCCACCTTTTTGAATCCGCATCCGCCCGAGTTTACCGCAGGCGCAAAACTACTGTGATTGCGTGGCGAACACTTCAAGAAAATTCTTGTAAAATTCCCGTAAAAAAATATAAAATTTGATGTCATAAAATTTTTATTTGGAAGGTCAATATTTTTAAACCAAATTCCAACCTGAAAGCAAATATTGGTAACACTGAAAATTTTTGGTGACACCTCATCAAAAACATAATAAATAAAATATATTTAGTTTTAAAAATACTTCAGAACATTTTTTTTTGGTACCAACATTTGTCGAGTTGTGGTTTTTAAATAAACTAACGACAAAATTGTATAAACTTTTTTGAACATTAATTTAGAGGCCAAGTATGCTTTTCGAAATTTTAAAAATATATGTTTAAATGTAATTTAAAGGTAATAATTACAGGAATAAATTTAAAATTAATTGTACAAAACTCTTAAACCTAAATTTCCGAATAAAATTTTATTACATTCCAAACACTACAAGAATTCCACTTTAGTAAGACTTGAACCATTTTTAGGTGACCAATTTCCCGCTGTGTGGGTGGCCCTGTGGGCGTGGCTGAAAACTGAGGCGGATATGATGAAGCAGCGGCATAAAAATAAGTACAAAAGCAACGCAACGCCGGGCGAAAGCAAAGGAAAATGCCTTCTCCACTGCTGCCCGTGTGCCCACTCCCACTTTTCCGTTCGCCTGCTGCTTTTTTGTAGCTTCATAAAAAATTTCCCAAGCGGAAATGCAATTTAATTAAAAATGTCCTGCTGCTGGCGGAGACTCCTGCAGTCCCTTCTTGTTCTCCTTCCCGCCTGGAAATGCAAACTGAAAATGCAGCTGAAGGTCCACGCTTTCTCCCCGTTTTTGCGTTTGTCTGCGGAGCAACTACTTGGACACTGAGTTGTAGGCAAACATGATGAATCTCTTCCACAGATTTCCCGCTGGACTCTCGCATTTTCCCATTCCCACTTTTCCCACGCCCTTTTTTGCTGGCCAACAAAATCGTTTAAGATTAACAGCTAGCGATAAACAGGCGGCCACTGAAAATGCAGCAAAATTAAATAGGGCCCAAGCTACTCCCTCGAACTCCCCCTCTTTTGGCTTGGGTTAAGTGAATTACCATACTCAATTAACGTTATGCTTATTACGCCCTAGCTCTAATCCAATTCGACTCTGAATGCAATGGCAATGGGAACTGGACTCCATGGACTCCATGGAGGAGGCTGAAAGGAAAGCTCAGCCGGGGGCATTTTCCGAATGCCAAACAAAATTAGCTCACCATTTATGGGGGACAGAACAATGCATGAAAGGAATGGAATGGCCGAATGGCCAACTGAATGAATGGGGTCAATGAAACTGAATTCCTTTGATTCTCAGTTCTGATTCTGGTTTTCAAATAATTCAATATTTTCTCAATGAGTGGATAAAGCTTTGTTGTAGGTTGAAAAGCTGAAAGTGATTTACTTTTTAATGCACTGAAGCTACCGAAATTTTGCTGATATTTAAACTAATCAAAAATTCATTTTAGTGAACTTTTAGACTTATTTAATGAGCTAAATCATTTATTAACTTCATTATATTATAATTTACGAAATTTACAATAACAATATTTACACTCGTTCATTAATCCATTAATTTGGAATTGAACTTGGGTTTTTATATTTTTCGCTATGTGGTAGTGTTTTTTTAGAAAATTATAGTAAATTATTATTAATAATTCAATTCAAAAAATACGATCAAAATCTCCTCCATGGATAGTTCAATTATCCCTGAGTTAGTCTCTCTGTTTTAGTGGCCATTTTTCATCTACTCGTTTCACCTGTTGCAGCCATTCTTCAATTCTGTGTGACATCCATGTAAATTTGCATGTTTACAACCAAGTTTTACACGCTAGCTGGCAGCGAATTTTTGAATAAACTCGTATTTTTTAGCTGCAGCAGCTGCTGCTACTGGAGACTTATGTTATTGCTGCTGATGCTGCTGCTGTTGCTGCTGCTACTGCTGCTGTTGCTGCCACCCACCGCAACAAAAACAACAACAACAGGCAGCCCACAAAGTGACATTGCCACTGCCACGCCCACAACGGCTGCTTGCGGTTGCGCCCTAAACCGAGGAACCTCCGCAGAATCAGAATTTATCTGTTCCTTTGCGAACTGGGGAAGGACCTTGCTGTTGTGTGTTGTCAATTAAATTATGCCATTACTGGGGGTCAAAAGTGGTCAGCCGCTGTCTGCCACGCCCCTTATTCCGCCCCACCCACTCGGCCAACACTTGAAGTTTATTTGTTTGCACAGTTTTCGTTGATTGTTAATCGAATTAGGACGAACGGACGCAGAAACCCAAGGACCAAGGACACACCGTTCGATCTCCGGAGCGAATGCTGCCGACTTTAATTAAATTTAGGCATTCAGCAACCGCTTCACGACTACGGCTAAGAGGATTCTTTGCACTAAAAAATATAACATGGACTTGGGTAATAAAAGGGGAAACCAAAGCATAATTTAACCAAGCAATAGAATTTTAAAAATCTTATTATGGCCAGGAAAATTGAAAAACTGCAAATATAACATTAAATAAATAACTCAAATATTCTCATGATGTTTTAATTGAAAAAAAAAAACAAAAATAAAAGAATTTCTGGAAACTTTAAGAACTTAAATGGGAATGTTTTTAAATTTCTGAATTTGCTAACTTTGAAAATATGATAAACTAATGAAAACATAAGTTGGTATCATAAAAGTCTCATTATTAAAAATTTTTTACAACTTTAAAAAATAAGAATAATCAGTAACACAGAGAGAAAAAATTATGAAATTGTAGACTTGAATTCTGAATACATTTTGTGATTATTATTTAATTTGATAAAATTTATTGTACACCTGATTTTCGCTCTGTGTACCACTTCGTGCGTCTGTGTGTGTGTTTCTGTGTCCGCGTGAGTGCAATAAAAAGCGCCTGGACCGTCCGCGAAGGCATATGGTGCTCATTATGCAGCTGGATCGTGTAAATGAGCCAGCCAGCCGGCCACGCCCACCTACAGCCTCCCTCTTAACCACCCACCACCCCCAACCTCCTTTCCCTTGCCACGCTGTGGCAGCCGCAAGCGCACTTTCGTTAATTACGCAACAACAACAACAATTACAACAACAGCGGTGGCGGTGGCAACAAGAACAAGGGCATCGGAAATCGGAAAGAGGCAACTTACAAATCCTCCGCGCTCCACGCTCCACGCTGCATGCACCATCAACGGATGCGTTGCATCACTTTATTGAACTTAATTGCATGCAATAAACCCGGTGCGAACGGGGGTTTTCGAGGGGGGTTCGAGGTATCCAAGCGGATCTAGGGATGGAAACGTGAACATTTACGTCTTAAGGGTTATAAAACTAGAGTAAGTCCTGTAAAGAAATACATTTTTTTTACAAATTTGTTTTAGTTTTTATCCAAGAAGCCACAGATGCGACCTGAAATACGGCGAGCTTATGCCGGATATATATCTCTATACAAATTCAAATTCAATTTTTAATGTTTTTAATGTTTTAAATACCTCTAGACATTTCTAGGAATTTTACAAGAGGGTTAAATTGACTTATAAAGTGCGTACTACAAATTTTGAACAATGTATTTTAACTCGATTATTTTAAGCCTCTTTTTTTAACTGCTTAGATAAAAACTAATTCCCATAATCCCTTACCGCACTTTAGTTTCCAGAACATTATTATCTACTTAGGTTTAAAAGAAATGGTAAAAATAATAAAATATAAACGTACAACTAGCTTTAAATTAATTTATAAGAAATTCTTAGGCGTTTAAAAAATACTTTTAGGAGGCACATATAAATTTAAATATTAAAGCAAATGTAATATAACACTTAAGAATAAAAAAGAAATGATAAGCCATTTTAAAAATCAAAGATTTAATTCACGTTTGCGTCCCTGATTGGTGGAGTGCATTCAATTATTCTGCAGCCTTGGCTGCATTTCATTTGCATTCAAAGGCTTTTTTGCCTCCGTTCCACTGCAAATTGAATTACCACCCTTCAGTCGCCCATTAATAGATATACGAATAAATTTATACATATGGAGTTGCAATTGTTAATTAAGTGGGCTGCCTGGGATGTGGGGCTGGCTATCATTCATGGTCCATTCATGGATGATTATCATTTTGGAAAAGAGAACGGGTGCCCCCTCACTCATTTGTTGCGCTGCTTTGTGCTCGACTTTTGTGCGTTGGCAGTGCGACGTTTCCGGTTCCGGCCTTTGTCCCCGGGCCTCATTGTTGTCCTTCTGTCCGGCTGTCCGTTTCGTCCGGAACGAACGGACAGCACGTGCCCGTCTCCAGCGGTTTTTTGTCGTCACGGGACATATTTTATTATACCATTTATGATATATTTGAATTATCGCATTAAATGCACTTTGATTCGCCGTCGTGCTGCATTATTAAAACTTTTGTGTTAAATTTAATCAACTTGGGAGTTGCTGCCAGCCCTCTGTGCTTGCAGCTAGTAACTAAATTATGAACTGTTTTTGTTGCATTATTAAATACAATTTTTGCCTATAAATGCAATTTGCAATATTCACGTTTTTTCGCTGCCTTTGTTTTTGTTTTAATTGCATTAAAAATGCGCCATCGTTGCGGGCCAAAATCAACAGCAACAATCGCGATAACGATAACGCCATCGAAATCCAATCAACTAGCACTGAAGCATAACTACATCTAATAATAAAGGATTTTTTTTTAATTTAAAAAAATAACTTTATTTAATGTAAACTAAAATATATTTATATATATATCTACTGATTGAAAGGCCAACTTAAAGCTTTTAAATTCTGCATAATATAACACATTTTTTTAATAAACCATTTTTTTAAAAACTAAGCTATTAAACGTACAAAATGAAACTAAATTAAGTTTAAAATCGTTGAAAAATTTACTAAGTATTTTAAATGGAGTTAACCCTTCTGTAGCGGAAGATTTTATACGTTGTTGAGCGGAAGACACAAATTTGTGCATCGTGGAACCCGTATATCTTAAAACCTTATTTAGAAAATTTGAAATTTTACTGAATATGTATTAACTCAAAATCATTTAATTTAAAACTAAAATTTTTAAATTAAGCCTACACTAAAAAATTTTAAGTTTTACCTGAAAAAAAATTGCAGGTTAGATTAATTACGTAAAACTCGCAAACTGATCAAACAATTGAAAAACGTGGTATACTTCGTTATAGGACTTTTAATTAGCTTTCCAAAAAGTCAAATGTGCCAGCCTTTCTTTAGAAGAAGTCACTATAAAAGTAGTTCAAAGGTCTAAAAACGTGCAAAAAAGTGTGCAGGTAGTTTGTTTACCATCAACCCTTTTTGGGTCATTCCAAAAGGAGCTGTCGGCAGCTGCACCTGGTGGTCATAAATGATTTGGGTGATTTGTGACCGTTACTTTTATTAGCAAGAGTACCTAAAACCACAAATACCCCTTTTTGGACATTAATAATAATAATTATGGGATTAAAACAATTTATTTTTATAAGAATAATAATTTTGAAATAAAAATAATACTAGTTTTCTAGTATATTTGTGGTATTATTTATCAATTTTGTATAAAATAAATGTAATTTTTCAACACTATTGGTTGTTTTTCTTATAGTTTCACCAAAGAAGGGTATGACACATTTGACCATTTTGGAAAGCTTATTGAAAGCCCTATAACGTAGTATATCACGTTTTTCAATTGTTTGATCAGTTTGCGAGTTTTACGTAATTAATCTAACCTGCAATTTTTTTTCAAGGTAAAACTGAAAAATTTTTTAAGTGTAGGCTTAATTTAAAAATTTAATTTTAAATTGAATGATTTTGAGTTAATACATATTCAGTAAAAATTTCAAATTTTTCTGAATAAAGGTTTTTAAGATATACGCGGTTCATACACGGTGCACAAATTTGTGTCTTCCGCTCAACAACGTAGTTAAAAAAGTTTTCCCTAATAAAATCCAAGATTACAAACAGATTTATTTAAAAATCGGCAAACTTGTTTAGAATCGTTGAAGACGAGTTGTCAGAAAATTTCACATCGATAGCTTTCACACAACTCGAGATATTTACAAGCAAAATCGAAATGGAACAAAAATGTTCCTTCCGCTCACAGAAGGGTTAAAGTGCACTAATAAAGTAGTCTTAAAAAGAAAACTTTACCAAAAGCATTAATGTTTAAAATATATATCTATATTTTTTACTATTTTATATTAAAAAAAAGACACCCAAACGCAAAACATTACCGAATATTATTTAGGCATTTTTAAAGTCACTAAAAATATCTGTATCTCCTTTTTATATACATTTTTATCTATGTAACTTTAAATAGAGGCTGGGACGAGTACATACTTAGTAGGTGTTTGCTTCATCCGGAATCTCAACTCCGGATAGCTTCCATCTGGGGCAGAGTCAAATGGTCATATTGTCGCTGCTCGTGACAGAATTAATTGCCTTTCGATATGCCGGACAATCGGGGAGCAGACAAATGAAGTCGAGGGAGCAGAGCCCGTCAATTTATATGAAAATTGCGTCAGCACACACGGCTCAGAAGTCATGATGGGAATGGGAATGAGGATGGAGATGGAGATGAGGAGCTGCAGATGGACCAAATGTCAAAGGGAAATGAGGACAACAACATGAGGTCGCAGGCCTTTATGGATATGGCAAGCTTCAATGCAATTTCCGTAATATGCGCGTCGCCAGGGCGGCTCAGGGATCACCTACATATACGGACGGAGATGGGATTGAATGGGATGCAAGCGGCAGCGCATGAATTTAATTACCAGGCGCAAGGAGCCAGCGAGCTGCTGTCTCTCTCTCTCCATCTCTATTTGTCTCTTTCTCTGTCTCTGTCTGGGCGTCATGTTCGTGTTGTTGTCACTCCTGGCTGCAATGTTAATCAACTTCATTACCACAAATTGCTATTAGCATATGTTAGTGTGCCTTCGCCGATGATGCCACACGGAGTCAGGCAGCATCAGCAGGAGCGAACAGGAAGTGCCGCAGAAACACTGCAAAATTCACCAGTCAAAAGTCATTTGAAAGGATACGAGGACACACGTCTGAAAAGGATATTTTGGAAGATGGAGAGCTCTTCAAAAATGGTTTTTAGCTTGAGATTTGTATAAGAAATTTTTAAAATTGGGTCTTGCTAGGCAGTGAAAGATATCATTCATTAAACTTAACTTAAACTTTGACTCATTATTTTTTTAAATACTTTCAGTTTGTATAATTCCATCCTCATTCCAATTTAAACTATTTTAAACAAGCTATTATTAAAACTTTGTCATAATTCAAGAATTTAAACAAAGTTCTTAGGTTTTACAAAACGTTACAAAGGCTTAAGAAAAAATTGATTCTTTAATATTTTTATAGGATTCATTACTAATTATTTTGTTAAAAGTTTTAAAAGCGAGTGACATCCAAAGATCCCTTCCAAATACGGCGAGCTTATGCCGGATATTGGGCACTGACATAAATAACTTCTTTGAATTAATAGAATAATAAAGAATAATTTATCAAAAGAAACTAGTTTGTACTCTTTTTTTCTTTCAGTGGGTTCAATTCTGCGGACGCACACACTCGCAGAGACACTGGGACAAATGCACTTGTCTCGGCTGTCAAGGCGGCAGCACAGCAAACAACATCAAATGATGCAATTATTACGACAGGCAGGCAGATGGGAAGGGTAAAAGGAAGGGGAAGGTTGGACTGGGAGGCGGTAAGGGAAGGGGCGTGGCCACTGCAAGTCACGCGCTGGCTCATTGCCTCGAATTTGCACCAGCTTCGGACGCACAAAATCGAAATCGACCGCCGCTAATATAATTAAAAAGCCATTAAGCACAAACAGACAACCTTGAGACGACGTGCGGAGAGGAAGGAGGGCAGTTTCGGCTTAATACCCTCACCAAAGGAATCAATCACTGCCCCTTGATGTCCGGGATAATCGAATAAAAATTAAAGATTTTATATATATATTCCTGCTAATGAAATGTGAGGCTGATCCCTTTAAATTACTTTTTTTCAGGCTTAAGTTTGCAAAGAAGGGTGTCTGATGTTCCTTCAGCTGGTTTTGGAAGCTCTTTTTTATATTGGGATTGGGGATGAGACTTCAGACATCGCCTGCCATCGCCATAAATTATAAGTCATTGGCTGGACTCGTCGGAAAATGGGGATAAGGATGAATAAGGAGGAGGGACTGCGGATGTGGACGCGCATTAATATCCCCAACATGACTATGACTTTGAGTGAATGCTTCAAATTAAAAAGAAATTTACCATTTACCGCAGTCAAGACTGGGATTAAAGCAGAGCCGAACGTGGCGTATACGTAATGTATCAAAAGTTGAGCGCGTGTGCTGGGGGTCCCTTGGTCCTTGGTCCTTGGAGCTGGGAGCTTGGAGCAACAACAAAATGATTACAGCCAACTAATGACGCTGTCTAAAATGATTTATCTCGTTATGGCCATAAGAGGAATAAGAGGGGGAGCTCCATTCAGTGGGTGGCATCAGCAAAAGTCACATAAAAAGGCGAGCAACTTCTTCGGGCAGTGGCCATAACTCAAACGTGTTTATGATGTACACAGCCGATTTGGTGCGTACGTCCTGCCGTAAGCTGCGCAGGAACTGCGACACAAATCCGCAGAAGAACAAGCTGGCGAAGGACAAGGAACGCGATGTGGAGAAGAATATACGTAGGGAGTGGGAGGCCAACTATGAATGGAGTACGGCACAGTACAGTACTCAACGGTTTAATGCCAGCCGAGCACTGTTTAATGCGAAGGAGGAGCCAGTTCCTCCTCTGGTGGCCAGGCAAACAGTATTAACATGCTGTCCAAATAGCACAAATGCTGGCCATATACAAATTTGCATTCCCTGAGGGGCAAGGGTATGTCCAGGTGGATATTGGTTTTGTAACCCTTAAATAGGAAATGAACTTAGATCTATGGTGGTTAAAAAAGGTGTAAATTATTTTTAAAGCATTCTCCATTATTATAAAATTCTCTTGAAATTTTCTGTAAACCAAAATGGGCACACAAAATGATCAAGCCCTCGGTTGCCTCAAAGTGGCGCTTGGTCACACTAGAAATAATAGTGTGTATCTTTAGATAGTGCATTCAATTCTCTTCTTAGCCAAACTCCATTCCGTTCTTCATGTTTTCCCCATATGCATGTGTATTTGTTGTGCGCAAATCGTACACATCGTGCATAGATGCCATTTGAATGTGGATCTCCATCTGCAAAAGGAGCCGGGACTCAGACTAAAACTGAGACTGAGTCTGTTGGCCCTTTCCGTTTGGTAGTGGCAGCAGTAGCATCTGTTACTAATGGATAGTAGCAGAAAACAAATGGACAAGCGCACAGATTCGCACACACACACACACAGATACGAATACACACACCCACATACACTTGGATGGACGTCAACAGCTCGTGCAAACATCTTTGTAGATTTTATTTCTAAATCTCATTACCAAATGGTGTCCCTTTGGTGGCAGTGAGGGGGTGTACGGAGGGGGTGCTGCTACGTGTGTGAGGGACTTACTCACCCACACAGACGCACGGCTATAAATGCAATAAACTGTAAGTGTGTTACGGCTTCTCCTCCCCGAGAATTGTTCTTGGACTTGGGACAACTTTCCCATCACCATCTCCATCCGATTCAGAACTGAAATTCGTTGCTCTTGGGTGTGTCATAGGGAGCAGCACCCGGCCACCCATCAATTTGGGCAGATATCAGCTGTTGCAAATGTTTTTATAATCGCAACAAAAGCGAAACGATATAAATTGTCTCAAAGTTTCTCGAGTTCTTCGCGAGCAGACTGCTAAAGTTGAATAATTTTTGGCCAACTCGCAATCCATCTAAAGTTGAACGTATTTTTAAGTGGAAATTCAGTTGCATAGTTTTTTAGTTTATAAACTTTAAAAATTCCCAAGTGCTCAAAAAGTAAGAAACATTTTTTAACCATTAATAAATGGTTTCTATTGATTTCAATTTTTTGAGTGACTCAAGTCTTTATTTATTTCGGAGCTTGAAATAATGGATTTATACAAATTTTTCTTATTAACAACTTTTTAACATTATGATGACAACTATATTTATTATGTGTGGTAAATATAGTTATTAGTGACCATGCAATTTTAAAACTTTCCTTTTCTTAACATATGCCTTTTTTTTCAATTAGCTTGTTGTTTAAATACTTTTCACATTTTGGCTTGTGCTAACAATTTTCTTAGCATTTTTTATTAATTAAAAATAATGTGCACTTTAATAGAACATTCCTTTTTATGTTCCACTTTGAAACAAACAAAACATCTACAAATAGTTGCAAACACAGAAAATAGAAACAGAAAAAATTGTTTCAAAAACACAGGACAAAAACTTAATCGCTCGTGTAATGACTACATTCGACTTTTGTAATTAGCAGCCCGTCGCTGTTCAGCCACTTTCCTCCATTTTCCTGCATCCCCCTGAAAAACCCCCTTTTCGCCAGAGAATAAATATTAATTTGCCCAGGCCCCCGTTTTCCACCCCTTTTCCATTCCCCCCGCCAATGCAGCACGAAATTTATGTGCAACGTACAACAAATTTTCACTTATTGCCAGCAGCCGAGGGAAAGGAATGGAAAGGAATGGAATGTGTCGTGGCAAGGATCCGGAAGTGGGGCTAACTGTACTTTGCAGCGGGTAGTGGCCAGTGGGTTGTTTGCTGCTCCGTGACAAGAACCCGCGCGAATGCAATAAATTGTGTATTTAATTTTCAATTCGTTTTGCTTTCATTTGGAGTCCCGTAGTCCTTCTCGACTTCTAGGATCCTAGTCCTCTTGGCCGGACGCCAGTTCTCGCGTGGAGCGTGGCTGTAACTTCCGCTCGGAGGAGTCCAGGCTACAGAGTCCAAAGTCCAGAGTCCAGAGTCCAGAGTCCAAAGCCCGCAGCCGGGTGCTATCGTTTTTAATGGTGCACGTCCAATTTGATTACAACTGTCATCTGTTCGGGCGAGTGGGAAGCACGGCCAGCAATTGGCCAAAAAGGGCAAAACACCCAAGGAGCCACCGTCTAATGAAGTAATTTCAATTAGAGGCCGGCTGAGGGATGGTCAGGGGGTGAGGGGGATTTTGGGGCAGGTGGCCAACGCCCTAAAATAACAGAAACTCAAGGAGTTCCTAGAAACCACTAGAAAATCAATTTAATATATTCTCTGCTTTTTAGCACAAGAAATTAAAGTTTTTCCCAAGATAAATAAATTAATTTTCTAAGGAAATAACTTATGTTAAAGCTTGTAACTTTAGCTTTTTGTTAACTTGTAATATGTTCATGAATATTAGGTAAATAATAAGTATTAAAGTTACAGGAATATCCCCTTTTATATAGATTTTTTATAATCACAGTTGTTGGAATAAATTGGTAAAAAAATTTATAAAAATAATTTAATATTGTGTTTAAATGTTTGCATTTAAACTATAAGTTAAAGTATTAATTCTTTAAAAAATAAATTTTTTTACTCTAAATTCTTGATTTAAATTCTGTTTAAATACAAAGATGAAAAACTATAAGGAACTTAACGGAAACTATCTGAGAAAGTCAGAGAAAATTCTCGAATATCTTGGCAGGCTTTAATATAAACTTTCGGATGGTTTTGAGTGACCTTTGCAGCATATTGCGCCATTTACTTAATTGACGTACGTTGACCCCAAACCCAAATGGCAGCTGCGACTTTTCCTTCTTATTCATCTGATGACCACGCCTCCTGACAGGAGCCTAATTATGCTAATACTCCTGCAAGAAGAAGCCAAAGTGGAACTCGTTAGGCACACAAGACGTTCCCTCGTTTGGTTTATGAGAAGGTGTCGGCAGCTAATTTCTCCACTTCCTTACCAGATTTCCCAGTGCCATCGTTATAAACAGTTGGATGCATTTATCAGCACTTATCTTTCTGACTTCGATGGCAGCAGCAGCAGCCAAAGCCAAAGCGAAAGCCAGAAAAGGCAGCCACGCAAAAGCATCGAAAGCCAAAAGTGAAAATTTGCTTTTATCACGCAAACAGCAGACATGCCCACCCACTCACCCACTCACCGCAGCAGCAACAGTTTGGGAGTTTGTTTGCTGGAAGATATTTGCCAGTTTGCAAAATAAAATGGGGGAAAACTGTCCACGGCGGCCGAAGACAAAGCGCAGTCAACTTCATTAAAGACGGATGAGCGACAAAAGTCCAAGGATCGACTGCAGAAATGAGCAAAGAGACCCAAGAACTGAGCCATCGGCACAGAAATAGTCCTCGAGGAGAACAAGGAAAAGCCAGTGGTGGGCGAAAAGTTTACATGAAGGATTTAAGCAGCTTAGCGAGTCAAAGACTAACACTCGCTACACCATAAGAAAATCTAAAAAAAAATAATTTTAAATATCTGTAGACTTACTTTGAAATATTATCAGTCATAAAAAAAGGTCGAAGACTTAAGGCAGGCCTGGGCAAAAGGAAACAAACATTGATCAATAAGCGTATTTTATATACTGTTTAAAAACATACGCATTTATAGAAATGTAAGAACTAACGAACAGCAGATAACAATGTAATGATAAAATGATATCTTATACGTATGTCCACGACGCCCGTTGAGGACCTAAATAAACACACTGTTCTTATCATCTCTAACTACGCGTCGCGCTCACATCTGGCGACCATTTGTCGATTTTTAATCTAATAACCTATGTAAATCACTTCACAGTTTAGCTACCTAAGTTCATACAATTGATAGAAATAAACAGTTTTAATTCAGAACTCAACGAATGTAGATGTGTTTCTTTTGGATTGACATCTAACATATACAAAAGCCTGCATGGTTTGTGTGTGCCCAGGTCTTTCTTAGAAGTATAAAATTCCTTTAAATTAATACTATTGTGAGATATACTAGTCAACAGTTTAATACACTCATAAAAAAGAAAGAAAATGTGAAGCTTCAAAGACAAATCTAAAAAAATAAATATTTCTTCAAGCAAGACATTTAAAATCAAGTATATGTTCAATTGCTTTACCAAATGTTTTCCCTCAGTGTGGCATTCCCAATCCCTATTTCACCCATTCCTCAGCTACTTTTCTCCTATTTTCTCCGGCAGCAATCGAGGTAAAAGTTTTGTCGCTGGCTTAAAAACGTTTTCTCCAAAAGTACTTGGGAACATATTTGCTATCAGTTGGCGTCCAGTTGCCTTAGTATCCTCGAAGCCCCCTCTCCACTTCCACAGCTTCCCTAGTTCGCGATTTCCTCTGTTTGTCTCTCGCTCCATCTGCCTGTCTGTTTGTTTGTTTGTTTGTTGCCACTTTCGGCAAGTTTTTACAGCAATTTTTCAGCCACGTCGTGTCTGGCTATAATTTTGTGCTGCCTGCGTCTACGCACAGTGAGGCAAAAATGGGTTTATATGTACTACTGTCCTTCGAGTGTTCCAACAATATATTCTCCATTAAGTCTACTTAAATAATCTTCTGTTTTTATACTGAGAAAATAGTTTTAAAATTGTTTTAAGTCGCTGCAAACATAATAACATGAAAATCATGTTCAGTCGGATACGTATTTACTTGAAAATATTAATATAAAATGATATAAAAATTTGTTAAACTTAAATACAATAACTTACCTGATTTGCTACTTATTTTATGTGCTCCATAGAAAGTAAAGTTTCTCCAAAAAAAGGACCGAAAAAACCCAGTGTGCGGAGTCGACGTCGTCGTGCGGTTGGCAGCGCTGCCAAGTGTTGCATCCGCTTCCTGTTGATAGTCAGTGGCGTGTAAATAGAATGTTCTCGTACTTGAATTTATTTGCCTCACATCTGCCATTTTTCCATTCGTCCTTTCGTCTTTTTTCCCCTTTTCGCTTTGGCTCCACTCGATCTTTCTGTTTAACAAAGTCAAACAATTTCATGCAATTAAAACCGTTTTTCATTAAAAATGCAAATTTCAAATGCAAAACGAACTCGAGTCACGTCAAGCATCAACATTCACCCACTCCTTCACTCACCCCTTGAAAAACCCAACCCCGTGCACCACTTGTGCCACCCAAGTGTTTGTACTCATGCAAGTTGGCTGGGATCCTGGGCCCAGGTACTTAACTTGATGTCACCAAACAAAAGCACTTTGTTTCAACATGTGCCTCCTCCCCTTGGCCAGCTCTTCCTCTTTGGCTTTCGTGGTTAGAGGTTGCAATGCAGCGTGCTTAAAAGCCGCTTGTCTTGTAAACAATCATAAAAAATAATAAAATGCCATAAAGTCGAGAATGTGTGTGGGAGGCAGGGCCAGAGCAGCCCCCTAGACGTGTGACGATTAAATTTAAACACGCCCCTCGAACTCTCTCTCTCTCTCTTCTCTGCCAACTCCTAAGTATATCTTTTTGCACCGGAAAAAAAATAATACTTAGACTTAAACCTATGTATGTCCTTAATTATATTAATTTCAAAGACATAACACCTATTTTTTTGTTTTAAATATTTAAATTTAAGCTGTTACCAGAATTAAATACTCAGGGAAGTGTTAAAGAGAAGGGTTTTAAATAAGCTTTCAGGACATTCTTGTATCTTTTAATATTTTATTTTTTATTTATTTATTAAGTCGCTTAAAGTTTTTCTAAGTGTCCTGCTCTTTCTCCATTTTTCTGGTGTGTGGATCATTGTCTCTGCTCTTTGACTGAATCTGGAGTAAAAGGGAAGTTGCCTTTGTTTTCGTCGAGTGCTCAGACCGTCCCCTTCCCTGAATTTCTTTATACCACCACCCACATGTCTCCTGCAGCTGACAGTGTCATGCTTTTGGCTCTGATTGTGGTCCTTGCATTGTTGTTCGCTAATGTCCTTTCCCTGACTTCAAAAACCCCTCATCCTTCTTCACGTAGGACATTGTTACATTGGACAATTTTAAGCGGATTTTGGACAAGGGAATGCTTCGAAGAGAAAGAGATGTCTGGTTCACTGAAGGGGAGAAAAATGTGCAGGTTTGCAGATCTTCATATAAAAAACAAGAATTATTCATCTAAATGTTTCTCTTTAATTTTCCAACTGGATGATTTTTTTAAGGATAGAAAATTTTGGATACTATTTGGTGTAAATCTAATAAGCAATTTGGGTAAATGGAAACTGTTTGAAACCATTTTTAAGTATTTACCACCTGCTCAAGTTTTACCTGTGTACCTGTACTTTTTACATATATACTGTGTATATGTACGTGCCGGTATGTACCTCCATATGTACATATAAATGCGTCTGTTTTATAGTTCTTGTGTATTTTTGTATGCAGTAAATATTGTGTTGTTTTTTTTTCGTTTTTGTTTGGTGTTCTTTAAATTAAATTAATTAGTCCTTGTGCGGTCTGGAAAAACCTGCCTATATTTTTGCAATTTAACCATAAATACGCTTAATTGCGGCAAGGAACAACAAGAAAATGGTGTATACATTTAATTACGGGAAGAGAAAGAAAAACAGGTGAGTGCGAAACAACTGCAAAAAAATAGGGACAAAAAGTGGTTTTTCTGTGTACGAAATCGTATTGTATAAAATTTTGAGCTTATAAAATCTATCTACTTAATATTTCTGAGACTTGTACACTTTGCTATTAATTTTAAATGTTTGTGCATAAGATCTTGTATCATACTTACTGTTAACTGTAAACTCCCCCTTCAAATCTACAGACTTTCTTCCTTCTCATTGCACCAATAACACCCCCTTCGTAAGTACTTCCCCCTTTCTTTCATCTCCTATTAGCTATTTGAGTGGCATTTTTAAGCATTTCAGCTTGTTTGTAAAGTGGCTTATAGACTGACTGCCCCTCGCTCTGCCACACAGCTGTGTTTAAGCCCTACTTCCCATTTAGCCAGCTCACAGAGAAGAGCCCAAGGTGGCCAAAGTTTCTGCCAACGTAAGCCGGAGGTGGGCCACAAATTTTAGACGCTTGTTATGAGTGCTGAGTGCCTTTCCACCTGGCCAACGCTTCATTGGAAAGCGTTTAGGAAAGTTTCTCAGTGCGCCAACTTTAATAAACGCCTCGCAGATGCGTTGTGAATTTAATTTTCAACTTGTCTGACATTCCGTAATTGAAAGCACAGACATTGACACTTGACACAAACACCCAGAATCCAGAATCGAGTAGGTTGGAGGTGAAAATAGGGACGAAGGTCTGGGGCCAGCGCTGCGTATGGCGCATTACTAATACGCAGTGTGTGACAACCACAAGAGACAATTTGGCAGCTGCCAAAGGGTTGGCGGCAGAAACACAGGCTGCCACACACAGACACACGAGGGGGAGGCAGAGCGTGGGCGGCAACCGGAAAGCAAAAGGCTGCTGCCGTTGCAGTTAAACATTCTGCACTGTCAGGCACACACAAACACACACTCGCCACGAAACAGGCAGAGTCACGCACACATGGATGCGAGGTGACGGCGTGACAGGATCTGCTGGGCTCCCAAATCTTTTCCCTAGGGCAGGCCTGGGAACGCAATTTATAGTTTGCAGAAAAACTTAAAACAGACAGCGGAGAGCAAGGTTGAAATGAAATACACAAAAAAAAACAAAGCGTAAATCACACGCATACAGCGAAATTAAGTAATATTTGTGCCCAGATCTGACCTAGGGATAGTAATTTAGGGATAGTATAATATATAATATAATATTCTAAAAGTCAAACTCCAAATGATGTGGTGGAAAATATTTTTTCAAAGTGAAAATATCATTATAACGTACATTTTAAAGATAGTAAATCGTCGAATTTTATAAACATAGTAAATAGCTTTTGCATTTTAAAAAATCAAGTATTGCAAATGATGTCAGAAAATAACTATTTTTGCCTTATGGAAAAAATAATATTTATTAAACTTGTCTTCTTAAAATCTGCTTTATTTTTTAAGCGACGAGTTTGAGGCCCTTTTTAGGCAACAAGAATATTATTAATATTAATATTATTATGTAGTGATCATCATGAAAAATATTTTCAAAAAAGAAGACTAAACTGATTTAATTTGGATCTTTATCACATAGTCAAGGTAACAGGTTAACCAAGTTTCCCCTCACGCTGCCATCTCTTGGGCAGATCCACAGGCATCCACAGGCAATGCACAGGCATTGTGGCTGTCTCGAAAAACCAAAAATCGTGAGCGCAGGCGGGAGGATTTGGTGGAGGATGGAGGTGGAGGCGGTGGTGGTGCTGGTGGCTCCATAGAATGGCCTTCCTGGCCTGGCCTGGTCGTCCATTCGTTCGCCCGATGCTCGAGTGGCCGCAGGGCAATTGGATATAATTTCTAATTACACGCTTGGACGGACTTTTTACTGTCAGCTTAGTTTACTGATGTCTCTATATTTTGCTCCTTGTGCTTGCCACAGACAGTGAGTGGAGTGTGTGCTGTGTAATTTGGTGAATGTACAAGTGTAATTTGGCATTTTGATTTTTAATTGTTTGGCCATACAGCTGGCAGGCATGGAAAAATAATTTCCACAGCAAGTTTTTCGGTTCTTTAATTAAGACAGGACAACAGTTGCTTGGTATGGTAATTGTGGAAATTACAAAACCTACACATGAAATTTGCATATTATAATGCCGTCAGTAGTTGGAATACGAGTGCGCATCCCAGTGACAGACGACCCTCATCTTGTCCTCCTGCAGGCTGCAGCCATAAATTGCTGCTGCAATTGCAATTGTCCTGTTTCTGTTTTTGTGTTTCCCCCTGCTTTCTCCGCTTTCTCTGCTTTCTCTGCTGGCGATGTCAACACTTGAACACGCGCCAGCCACACAGCAAAAAAGCGCCCCGAAATTATGCAACAGATTCGGAATTTTGGCTCACCAGAAAGGGGAGTTTATTTTTGCGCAATTACAAAAAGCACCCAGCCAAAGAGTAAAAAACTGTGCTGTTCGCTGACATCGCCAGCTTCAACTGTCAACTGTCGCAGACATTTTCCAGCCCTGCGAGTGGCGTCCTTTGTTGCTGTTGCTGCTGCATCTCAGATGTTGCTGCTGCTGCTGCTGTTTTCACGCCATTATATTGCAATATGATTATTATGCGAGCTCCAGAGTGTTGACGTTGTCACGTTTTGTTGCATGTCAAGTGCAAGGCGGTGGTGGTGATGGTTGAGAGCTCTTTTTTTGCTGCGGGGGCGGAGTCGTTCAAAAGTGTTGCATACTTTCGCTAATTAGCACATTTCCTTTTACACAGACATCAGCTATAGACGCAAGTGTCTTTTGTTTAAAAGCTTCAGCAGACAATGGGGAATTATCAAAAAATCTAAGGAGATTGGGTTGCTCATAATTCGTGTTCCTAGGCTTCTATAAAAGAATGCTTCTTGAACAACTGAAACCCCAACAAAAAGGTGAATTTATTTATTGTGATACGAAATTTATATAAATTACTGATTACTGATTTTGTATTTTTCCTTTCCCCCCTTAATATATAACATATAAATATCCCTAGAACATATTTTTGTATCATACAAGAAAGTACCCAAGCTCTCTCACTTAAAACACACATGGTGGATGAGCAAGGTCTACCTCTCTGGCCTTGGGCACCAGCATTGACCGCTCTCAGCTAAAGTCCAACTTTTGGAGTTGTCCGAAGTGGTCAGGCGGGAGCATTTGCTGGTCACCCTCCATACTCCATCCTCATCCCCCTGACATCCTCACCCCATGGCGACCCTCATCAAAAACGATTTAGAAGCCAGAGCGGCCGGCAAAAGTTTTTCCTACTTTTGGCAAATGTGCAAATAACAAATGATTTCAGATCTGCCATCACCCACTTGTAAATAAAAGTGGCCTCTCCCCCCTCACCCCCTCACACATACATACACACATGTGTGTGTGAGCACCAGCATGTTTGTTTGCCTTTGTTTTTTGCGCCTGTCATGGCCGTGTTGTTCAAGCATTCGCCCTTTGGCCAAATCAAACGTAAGCCACAATTAAAACATAAAACTACCAAAAGCGATTTTGCTTTTCTTTGTATGTGTGTGCTCTGTTTTACACACATCAAACATTGTGTAAGCTTTTTTTTTTTTGTCGGCTGTCGTCTTCAGTTCACACAGCTCCGGGCTATAATTAGCTCGAATTAGCTGCGTCTGGCCCTGCACTTGTCAGGTGGGGTTCTGACCTGACCCCTTCCCTATCTCCAGTCCACACTCATGATGCCACACTCCACCCTCTGCAAAGCAGGTCCAGGCCATTGTCCGACAAAGCCTTTGCGTACCCTGTAGCAATATTAAGGGAGGGAATTTAAGGGGAGGACATGATTAACACAAATAAAAAAATCACTTAACCCAGGCTGCTTTATAATCAAAGCTCCTCATGGCTTACATTTTACTTATCTAAATTAAAATGGTCGATTTTAATATTTCTAATTAAGAAATTGCATAATCCAGCCTTTGATTGTACTCAATGATTCCATGATTTTTTACTACTTAAGTTCTGAAATCCAGAATAAAGCGTTTTGGTGACCCCGATCTTCTCTTATTAGGCTTTAAAAAAACTTTAAACATCCATATCAATATTTTACTTCTAAGTTCAAAATCTAATACAGCGTTTTGGTGAACCCGATCTTCTCTTCTTAGGCTCTGTTCAAAGGGTAACTCGTTGTCCAGCACTGGTCCCTGCTTAATTGGCCTGCTCGATGCCCACTCAGACGTAACTCAAGCGACGATGCTGGGATCTGGTTCAGGCTTTGGCCTGAGTGGCCAGTGGAGCCATCGACGCTGACGATGTCTTGTCATAAATCCGAGCACTCGCCGCCGAGGCTGTCAGTAATTAGCGCACTGAACGCCAGTTCTTGCCACCCCATTGCGCCATCACTGTGGATGTGGCTGTGGCCCACAAAGCTAACGAGTCACTTTGTAAGAAACCCAGATGATAGGTGACTGGGTGGGGGACTGGAGGAGCAGGAGCAGGAACAGGAACAGGAGCAGGAGAAGGCAGAGGCATCTGCAATTAGTGAGCAGCTCTGAGAGCAGCGAGCGCATTTAGTGGCGTCTCCCCCAGCTCCGTCGCTGCAACAAAGTGGCTCCAGTGGCAACATGACACTGTTTTGGAGGATGCCTCTCCTTCTCCTTCCTCCCCAGAGTGACGGAGTGACGGGTTGACGGGGAACTGACTGACTGACGGACAGAGTGACTCTGACTGTCTGATACATTCATTTATTCGGGCTGGCTCTTGGGCACGTTCTGCGCCTGCCAAAGGCAACAAGCCGCCACTCGACTTGCCAAACCAATTGGTGGTGCTCTGGAGTGCACTTGCTCCTCCCGGATGTCAAAAGTCATCACCTTTATCGGTCGCCAGCATCGCAGGCCCGGAGGAATCCGTAGGAATCCGGACTGCTTGCCAAGCCGGCCATTTAGACGTGGCATTAGCTGTGGCAATATTATGACTGCAGTGGGCAGGAGGAGAAGGAAAGGAGAAGGAGCAGGAGCAGTCGGGTATATTGTAATTCATAATCCTGCGATTTCCTTGGCAGAAGACACAGCGCCTTACTTCCTGTTGTGGTTGCCCACGGCTTAAGTGGCGCCTTCGTCTTCGACTTGGGTCGAAAATTTTGACATTGATTTGTGTTTGTAGTTGGGCTCAGCTGGAGTAGGGAGGGGAATCTAAGCCGTTGAGCACTGAAAATATTTCCCTTGGCTGCTTAAATGTCCTGCAAGAGGAGCTTAGGGTGAGTGCAGTGGCCAAAGCGGTTGTAATTATGTAAGGAATGTGCCATCGAGCAGGCTTACGGGTTATGAGATGGGTTTTAAGCTGAAAGAAAGGATTGTCACCAACACCACCACCCAGTAAAACTTAAACTCCCATCATTTCAATTCTTTTTGTTTTATTATTATATAATATGCTCCTTGCCATATCTTTATACAATCCATACATTTCTTTATTGGTATCTTTATTTGCTTAACTAAAATGTACACACAACGGACAAAACAATCTGGAGAAGCCAAGTCATATCGTATATATATAGTCAATAATATGACCCACACAGTTTCCATTTTCCCTGTGGATGTGGGCGTCTCGTATTTACAGTAATTTACACGGATATTTAAGCACATTACGAGTAGTTACCCAATCATCGTTCCCATAGATCCTGCTCCTATAGCTGTACAGCAACTCGTTTCCTTAACAGTTAGGTATTTTAATTATTGTTCTCTCTGTCGCTTCTCCACTGATTCTATCTGTAGCTGCTCCTCCTCCTTTTCGGTATCTCTATCTATTCTGTGACATTCTTTGGTCGCTGCTTGGATATTTACACGGCTGCCAGCTGCTAAATGATATACATATGTATCGAAGTCCTTTGTATAAATTCTGTAGAGTTATCTAACGCTTCCATCCCTTTCCTTTTTGCTATATAAAAATATCTTTTGCTCTGTGGCTGATTAACTTAATCATTAGCGCCTGGCCACTACAATTGCTAGACATTCGTCACTCCCAGCTTGGCCAGGTTGCCCAGCGTGATGGCATCTCCGGGCTGGAGTCGCAGGGCCGCCTTGTAACTGGCAGCCGCATGGCTCGTGCGTCCCAGCAGATGTAGTATGGCCCCCAGATTGGTGTGAGCATGGGCATCGTCCGGTCGCAGGGCCACAGCCTAAAAAGGAAAAAATATTTGGTTTTAAAAGCAGCCCCTTTGGGTGGACTTTTCGTTCAGCGGACTCACCTTTCTGTACCACATCTCTGCCTCCACTTTCCTGTCCAGCAGTCGCATTGCTGTGGCGGCTGCCACCACCAGGGCGTAATCGTTGGGCGCCAATTCAGCGGCTCTCCTGTGATAGATGGCAGACTCGTGATGTCGCGACTGCAGCGAGAGGAATTCGGCTAAAATATACAAAATAATTATTATTCATGTTTTAAAATCGTTATGAAGAACTCACCGTAATGATGATAGACGCTGGCCTGATCGGGCGCCAATTGCAGGGCTCGCTTGAACCACATCTCCGCCTCCGAGGCACGGCTGCTCTGTGGGAAAATAAAACAAACCGCTTAAATATATCTCCCTATATCTCCCAGTGGTTCACTTACATTCCTGGCCAGTGTAATGCCATAGGAGAGATGGGCGGCCACCTGGTTGGGCTGCAGCTCGAGAGCCGCTCGATGGTGCCGCTCCGCTTCATCCCACTGCTGCAGACGTCCAAGGACATCCCCTATTCGCTGGTATAGCACCTCCCGCTGTTGCGGCAATCCCGGCAGGGAGGACAGAGCCTCTCGATAGATGGCCAGGGCTCGCTGGAGTTTTCCCTGTTCCACGTAGAGGGCTCCCAACTGCAAGTAGGCCGAGCTGCGAGCCTGATCATGGGCTCCTCGATCTCGCACAGAGGCTCCATCTAAGTTGGAGCCCGCCTGCAGGATCTCGATGGCCTGCTGGCGCTTGCCCAGCGCTATAAATGATATGCCCAAGTTGAGGTAGGCCACTGTCGGGGGAGGGGTGTTTGACATAAGTACGGGTCACTTCACTACCAAGGAGCAAAAGGTAAACTCACCCGCCAGATTTGGTCGGAACTTGATGGCCCGCTGAAAGCACTCGACAGCCGCTGGGTAGACCTGCTGATTCTGGTGCAGGATGCCCCTGAAGCGAGACAGCGAGAGTGAAAGTGTTGACATTAATAGACTGAACTTGTCCAGCCCTCAAGATCTAATTAGAGCGCCTAAATCGGAGAGACTGGCCTCTTGTCAGGGCCCTGGAGCCTGACAAGTCGAGTGCCTGGAGGCTGAAGGGGTGCTACTCAGGTGCTACACTCGAAAAATATTACAAACTATTTTTTATACGTTTTAAGAGAGCTTATAATTTAAAATAACTATTTTTTAATCTTTGAAAATACCTTTAAATTGTTTTACACTTTGTTTTGGGAATACCAAAAATATTAACTTGCACGTAATTATGAAACTAGTAATTATCTTTTATAATTTGTAAACTTGTAAAGTTAACTCTACATATATATTCTTACTCTTAACTCTTAACCCTTTTTCCTGTGTGTATTTGGACTTTTGTAATTAGTTTGCTACTGCCAAGCAGCTGGCTCTTAAAGTGGCGACTGCCTTGCCCTTTTCCCACACAGTTTCAAGGCAAAGGAAAATGGAGGACCCTTTCGCTCTGCTTTTCCCCCTTCTAATGCGATGCTGTCAGTGGCAAGAACAGCAGCAACAGGAACCACAAACAAGTGCAGCAGCAACACCCACAATAAAAGCACAAATGTTTGACGTTGGGAAAAGTAAAAAATCAAATTATACAGCTCAGTGATTTCTGGTTTCGGTGTTTGGCTGCTCTCCTGCTGGTCCTGCCTCCTGCCAAACACCGACGACGAATGTGGGAATGTGGGAGCTCCTGCACGATGCAGGAATCAGGGATTCTGGGAGATGGCAATCAGTCATGCAAACGACAGCGCCGCGAGCATTGCTATTGATGATTTGATCGCAGTAAATAATGTATGTACATACAGGATGGGGGATTTGCAGCAGGATGGCTGCTGCGGCTGGGCCAACAACATTGATTTTCGATTAGCGCGTGGTTCGCTTTGTGAGCAGCCTGTTGAAGGGTTTCAGCAGGACGAAGGACACACGACACACATTAAGGCAGCCTTAGCAGTGTGACCTGGTTCTGAACCATTGACTTGAGGACCGTGTGGCATTAGCCACAGCGGAGGAAGGAGTTGGAGTTGGGCAAGGGGAGATTGGGGTTAGTACAAGCAATAATCTGGCTTGCGACAAGCCGCCTGACGTTGACAGACAGGCTGTAAAAAGGAAACCCGAAATGACGCACTGAATATTCAAAGCGCAACTCCGCGCTCACTTTTCTTTCTTTTTTTGCTTTGTATTTCCGTTTTTCCACTGCTGCTGCTGGCTTTTCTTCTGTCCCGTTATGTCGCATCGCATCGCATAGCATCGCGTCGCGTCGCGTCGCTGCTGTGAAATATGCGCAATGAGCAAAAATGCAATGCGAACAGACAACAGACAGCAGACAAAACACAGACCCAACCCGGGAGGAGAACTATACGGAAAACGGAGAACAGAGCACGCTTACAGACTTTGTCAGACGTTGACAGAGGGACCGAAGGACAGACGAACGGACGGAGAGAGTGTGAAAGCTAAGGACTTTTGTCGAGCATCCTGGATGGTACACGATAAAAATAGTCGGGGATTTCACTCCCTAAACTTTAAGTTGGCCATTATCAGAGTTCAGAACATCAGGCAGTAGAGTTCAAAGTCTTAGCACAAATTCTTAGAAGTGTTGTAGAGTGACTAGATAAAGCCTCTTTGTACTAGTTTATACAGGTGTCCTGGTTTCTATTTAAAATGTTGACATGTTTAAGCTTGGACACACTCAAAATGATTTCAATTGTAAACCCTTAATATTATCCAATATTTCTCCCTGTGTATGCATCACGAAATGCGCATAGTTCTGCAGCGGCACGCAAATGCCCTGAGCAGGATACAAATGGGAAAGCGTGGAGAAGGATGCAGTCGCATGGCGACTTGGTGGATTGGTGCGTGTCTCGGGAAGAGTGAACAAAAAAAAAAAAAAATAAAAGGGAAATGGGCTTCATTTGACAGCTTGTTCGGCATTGTATTGCCAGCTCGGGGACTGAGTCTCATAACTGGGATGCTTTGCTGCATAAAATGGCCGCGCTAAATGCGCACCCAACCAAAGTGCTGGATGGGATGTGGGTGAAAGTGGGGTGGAGATAGTGGGGCTGGAGGTGGAGGTGGGTGGATAACGCATGGAAAGATAATGAAAATGGCTGCCATTTATCGCATCGCTTTTGCCTGTCACATGTGGGTAGGCAAAATATATAATGGGGACTTTTCCGGTTTAATCTTTTTTTTTAAAAAATAAATCTAAAAAAATGTCACAGAACAATATACATGATTCAATATGTTTCTTAATAAAAAATAACCTATAACCTAAAAACAAACTATTTCTATACTATTCCCCATTGCTTTCAGTCGCAAAGTGGCACTCTAACTGTTGGCTAAATGGTCGCTTAGTGATCAGATATTGGTTACTCACAGATTAAAGTGCACATCCGCCATGTTGGGCCTGTACCGAATGGCCTCCTGCAGCACCTGCTTGGCCTCCTCGTAGCGCCCCTGCGAACTGAGCACGCTGCCCAAATTGCCCAACGCTGGAAAAGCAAATCAGGTTAGCCGAATACCCGGAAAAGAGCGATCTAAGAGCCACTTACCCTTTGGCGGATTGATGGACACCGCACTCCTGTACAGGCTTTCCTCGTCCCGCCAGTCGGCGTTCCTCCTCACCGTTCGCAGGCTCATGGCGGCCAGCAGGACGCTGAGGGTCAGGAGCAGGGCACAGCGGGTGCGCTGGGAGCAGGCCATCAGCTTGGAGACCCCGTAGCCCACCAGGAGGCAGAAGCCCACGCTGGGCAGGTACAGCAGACGCTCGGCCACCACGAAGCCCACGTAGAAGAGCAGGTTGCTGGCGGGCAGGAAGGGCAGCACGAGGAAGCTGCAGGACATGAGCAGCACGCAGGCATGCCGGTTCCCCGGCGACATCCCCTCCAGCGCGTAGTCCGCGGTGGAGCAGTGGAGCAGCCCGCTCGAACTGGAGCTTGAACTGGAGCTGGAGCTCGAACTGGAACTGGTGGAGCTGGTGCTGCTGTTGGTGCTGTTGCTGCAGCTGCTGCTGCTGCGGGAGCCGCGGAAGGCGGAAGACACGAGGTGGTTCTGGGAGGGGGACTGGGAAACGGAAACGGAGACGGAGGACTGGGAGCTAGGAGGACTCCCCTCGTACACGTAGCCACTGCTGCTGTTGTTGTTGTTGCAGTCGCGACATGGAAGCGCTTCCTGGTGGTGATAGGCTGCCTCAAAGGCTTGGTACTTGCTGTTGGCCATTCGCTTGCGCTTGGAGCGGGACTTGCGACTGGCCACCTTCTGGATGTGGTACTGGGGAAAGGAGGCTGTGGTGGTGGTGGTGGGAGCCATCTCCTTGGGCCCACTGATCAGCTGCCGGCAGCTGCGCCACGCCACGCCCACCAGCACCGAGTAGAAGCAGGCGGCCTGGGCATTCCGGCGATCCCACAAGGAGGTCACCCTGGGCAGGGCGTCCATGCCCCAGTCAAAGCTGAGCACATTCGGCTGGAGCAGCAGTCGCAGGTTGAAGACGGGCAGGTAGAGGAAGGTCAGCAATCTCGTCCAGGCGGACGGAGTCCGAGCGATGGGATTGTCCGCGCTGGAGAAGGCCGTCTGCGGCCCGGGGACAATCACCAGGCGGCAGTAGACGCCGCAGAACAGTGCTCCAAGCACAATGCACACGGATCGCAGGCGTTGCTAAAGTGGGAAGGACACAAGATGGTAAAATGTATTAGAAAAGTTAAAAATACCTACTACAATTTTTTAAGGGATGCTTTCGGGGCTTCAAAAAACCATGTCTTTAAATTAAGTTTAAATGTTTAGTATATCCAAATAACCATATTGTTTAAGCTATTCAAACAATTGTATTTTACTTTCAAGCAAGTTAAACAAAATTCCAAAAAGAAATTTCACTTTAAGCGGAGTTTACGTGAATTTTTAAACACCTTTCCATCGATTTATAAATTTTAAAATTTCTCGAATCTGATTTTAACTGTTTGATATAGTATCTTTCAGTTTTTAAAACATTATTTCAAGGTAGACTAACTCGGAAAATTTTTAAATCTTTATGAGAATATTACAGCCATATTTATCAGCTCAAAAATCCCATCTAAATCCTTAAGTATAAGCTCCACGTAATGGATCAATGTCTGGCAGGAAAAATTTACACATATGACAACCCACCTTGTCCACGTGTCCGCTCAGACCCCGCATCACGTCGAAGAGGGCGCAGACGAGCAGCGCCGTGATGGCCGTCTCCTTGCAGAGCAGACCGGCTAGCGCCAGGAGCAGGGTGGAACCCAGTGCCAGCCACTGGCGGGGATCGCCGGACTCGCGCCAGCGCATGTGTCGCAGGTAGCTGAGGTACGTGAGCAGGTAGCAGACGCAGGCGGCGACATCCGCCCGCCCCACCACTCCGGCCACCGCCTCCGTGTGGATGGGGTGGGCGGCGAAGACGGCTCCGGCCGCGAGCACCGCCCACACGGAGGCCATCAGGGTGCGGGCCACTCTCACCACCAGAGCGGTGGCCACGCAGTGGAGCAGGTTGTTCACCAGGTGGAAGCCCCACGGCGCAAAGCCGCCGCCCAGCAGATAGTTCAGCCGGAAGCTGAGCACGCACAGCGGTCGCCACGAGCCGTGGGATCCGGTGTCCGTGAGCGGAGTGCCCCAGAAGTCGTTCGCGAAGCTCCGCTGCCAGGGGGCACCACCAGAGACATCCGCATTGCCCAGGATGGCACGTCTGGAAAGATACAGAGGAAGGTTATTAGACAGAGATACAAGGAGCACAGTCTACAGTCCAATGGCCACGAGGCAATTTCCGGTCAGTTATTGATTTATGTGTATTTTTTTGGATTTGATATATTAACCTTTAAGTCCCAAAAACCATTCAGTTTTGTCTATAACAGTATTAATATATTTATATATATTTTTTTAAAGCCTTTAAAGTTACTTTCAATACTGACTTTTTTTGTTCCTTTTTGTAGCTTACATACACCCAGAAAAAAATATGGACTAATATACCGAAAAATGGACTTAAATTAAGGTAAAATTGACTATTTTTTGCGCTTAGGAATCATGGACTTATTTTAAGTCCATGACATTTAAGGCTATAATATCCTTAAATCTAGTCCAAATATAGCCTTGAAAAGAAAAATATTTATTTTGACTTTTCTCATATTGTTTGCTTGGAATTGACTCGTTGAATTATAAAAGCAGAAGAATATTAATTTTAAACATTTGATATTATTTATAAAACTTACATTCCATTTGACTCCACTGGGATTCGAACCTCTGACCTTTGGATCTGTACGCGTGAGTCCTAACATCTGCTCTACAGTCGCTCTTAGTAGCCGCCGTTCTAAACAGCTTTTTAAAGGATGTGTGTGTGCATACCAAATTTAAAGTTTCTTAGTGTTCCTTAAGTTAAAAACTAAGTTAAATAGTTTTTTACTATTAAGTAAAGTGCTACGGCAAATAAAAAAATAAAAAGTTTTAGCAAAAAAAAAAAAATGTTCTTTCGACACCGCTAGGAAGTGAACCCGGGCCATTTTGGCTCCCATGCGCGTGGGTCCACCTGCTTACCCCCTAGGCTACCCTCTAGCTAGTACGAAATAATTTTTAAAGTAATTGGACTATTTTTCGGATAGTAGATTCCTTAAGTTGTATTGCCTTAAATAATCAATTTAAGGCCAAAAATCCAAACATGTTTACTTTTTAAGTCCATTGTGCCCTTAATAATTCAAATTTGGCAATGTAGTCCATAATTCCTAAAATTTAGGAATTTTTTTTTTCTGAGTGTATGTACATATTCTTTCATATTTTATGATGGAAATATATTGAATGCATTTTTTCCATCCTCTTTCGCGCAACAAAAAAAAAACTCTTAAAAATACATTTTAATAAACTTCGAGAGTTTTCCAACTGAATTATGCTTCTGAACATTAGCAACTTGAAATATTTTAGATGACGATTTCAAAATCCTGGAATTATTTTCCTTAGCTTTATTGATGTTTGCCTATCCTAACTTTTGTCCTATCAATAAGGTTTCTTCTGCATCCCCATGCATTTATTGTGCACATTTTCAGGCGCAGTTCCGACGAAGTTAAGCCAAACTGGCTGCGTCTCGATGATGTCATTGATGTCATTGTCATCATCGGCATCCGCACTTAGAGCATCTACAAAGTGCACTAGGAAAAGTTGTACGTCTTTCGAAAATTTACAAAATAGCACGCATTAAAAATATTGGTCCACTTATAATATTATTAATATTTTTCAATCACAGAGAGATTGAAAAAGGGAAATAAAAAGTGGATCTTAGGAAGAGCTTAAATACTCTCTTCTCCGATTTTGCGAAGAGAAGGTGAAAAAGGAAAATGAAAAGTGGATCTTGGGAAGAGCTTAATTTACCGTTTTCCTTGCTCTCTTTCTCTCTCTCCTCCGATTTTGCGACTGGCAACGCTCCTTTTCTCTCTCAGTATTTACGAATGAGAGCAAAAGTAACACAAACACACGCCGGCGCGTCAAAATTCGCAATTAATTTAATTTCGGCTTATTTCACCAAAAAAAATTGTTAAAAGTGTAATATTCTTGGTGAAAACAAGTGTCTGATCGGTACTGAAGTAAATTCAGTTAAATAATTGGCGATTGGCGATTGGCGAATGGGTATTTGCGTCGTTTTTAATCGGCGGGTGCTCCTTTGGGCAGCGATATGTGTACATACATAGATATGTATGTATGTACATACGTGCGTGTGCTCTACATAAGAGCGATCGTAAATGTGTGAAGCTTGTGTAAAATGCACTTGTGTTTGATTTGTTTTGTTTTTTTTTATACTTTTTTTTGTGTGTTATTGCTTTTGTTTTGTTTTTTTCAGTGATAATAACAAAATATATTTGATAAAGTCAAGATTAATAAGTTATTGGTTCGGTATCTCTATAATTTAAAAGACATGTTTTTTTGGGTATTGAGTAAAAAATTAAATGAAAAATATTGTTTAATCAATTCAGAAAAGCAAAGATCAGAAATATAAAAAAAAGAGGTAAGTGAAATGGTAAAAACTATAAGTCCAATTAAGGATTAATTACAAATTATTTTTAACCAGCCTGGCAAGTTAAAGAAACTTCGAAACTCGGCGTTTTTGCAATTAACAATTTGCTTATTTTTGTTTAAAGTGGGAAAAGGCCTATTAATTTATTTTAGCTTATAGCTAAATATTCTAAATTAATTCTGTTTAACTTGGCTTTAAATATTTTGTCTATGAAATTGACTCACACTTAATTTAAAGGCTCAAGTGAAATTTATAAATTTGAATTTATCTTATTTAAAGTGTGCTATTTTAAAGTAAACTATCCTAAACCAGTTATCGTATTTTGATTTTTGCTGTGCACGAGTACAACTCTGAGAACGACTTCCACTACAATGCCAACATCATCGACTGGTATCCTGTTGGCTTTTACCACACAAACACACTCACTCGTGGCAGGGCTTGCATTTTGGTCTTTGGTCCTCTGAAGCTCCTGCTGCTCGACCTCCTCCTCCTCCTTTGCCGCCTGTTCCTGCTGCTGTCCTCTGAATTTTCTTTTTCTACCACCTGTGCACTCCCTGTGCACGCACGGCAGGCGGACTTTTGTAGGATTTTGGCCGGGTGTTCGTGACAACGACGACGGCGGTGCCAGCAGCTCGTATATCATGGCAAATACCGATGAGGTGGCCCACAGTCCTCAGTCCTCGGTCCACCTGTCCCACCGCCAGTGGTTCACATAAACAAATGCCACTCTAATGCCGCATAAAGTCGCTGGAGCGCCTTCTTGTCAGGCGGCGGCAGTCTGTTCGGTGTGTGGGTGTATGGGTGTGGTGTGGGTGGTTGCCTGGCTGAAATTCGATTTTAAGCACCACTGGAATTCCATTGCAGCATCGAGGCATGCCGCAGGCGACTTTCCACCCAACCCACTTTTCCATTTTGCTTCCTTCTTTTTCTTTTTTTTTTGTAATGTAACGCAATTCGGGCTGTGTGTGTATTTGCTATCGCAACTTTAATAAATCTGCCTGGAAGCTTGAACATTTTGCCATTTGCAGCCCCCCTCCCCATCTCCATCTCCATCCGATATCTTAGGCATAATGACTCTTACCTGTCGTCGTAGACGAAGCCAGCGTTCAGGGTGTTCAGATACAGGACGAAGGCCAGGCTGCAGCAGAACAGACACGTGTAGTCCATGCTGGAATGGCAAGGGAAAAGAGGAAGATATAATCGATTAGTTTGCTGCTACGATAAGACAAGCTATTATATTCCATACTTTATGAAATTATCTTAGAATTAGTTGTTTTGGGGACCTCAATTTGCTTGTCGTTTAAATTTCAGCCAGCATAAGGCCCTAACATTAAATATGTAACAATTTCTGGTCAAGCTATATCAGCCCTGGGCAAAAAGAGAGATTCGATTCTTAGTTTGAGTGCGCTGTATTGTTGTAAATATAATTGTCTCTACTGCAAAAGTGTGTGTGGGTTGTGTACATAAGCTTCTGTGAGCTCTTTAACTGAATTTTTTACCCGCGTGCCCAGGTCTGAGCTGCATTAAACATTTTCGGTTTTTAATTGGAAGTTGTGGGGTCAGCAGGTTAAAAATTGATCTCAAAGGAACTAAAGCGTCAAATAAATTTTAAAAAACTTCAATCTTGATTCTGTATCTCATATCAAATTTATTTTTACAATAAAGTTTGAAAGGCAGAGGGAGATGGCTGATAAAAACATTTAAAGGTTGTTTTAACTTTATCTCCGTTATTGCATCGCTTTCTGTTTTAAGTGTATGTCTTATATAATGAGACCGGCGACAGGCAAAAGTTATGACATTCATCTCTGAGATCCTTTCGCAGCCATGTTTCGCAATTCTGGATCATATTTCCCATTACAGGTATTCGCCGCTGCTTTTGTTATTGCTGCTTGCTGCCAGCGGCAGTAAGTAACTGCTGGCAGCAGCTTTTCCTCCGCTTTCCTTTGGCTTTCCGCTGGCTTTTCATTCCTTTCCTTTTCGGGCGGCAATGTGCAGGTAGATTGCATTCATGACTTCCTCCTTTTGGCGCATTGTTGTCATTTCGGACTCCCTGACAGCAGTTGTTACTGCTGCTGCCTGTTGTGTGTTGTTGTGGTTGTTGTTGTGTCCGTTGCTGCTGCTGCCTTTGCCTTTGTTGTTGTTTACTGGCCGTTGATGATGTTGCTACAGCCATTACACATAATGAGAGCCAGCAGTCTGTTGCTGTTGCATTTGCTTATCCCATCCCATCCCTCCCCCAACTGCTGACTCTATGCACATTTGTTGCTGCGGTTGCCAACGTCAACAAGCCGGACTCCCACCCATTCACCTCCAGAGACACAACCCCTTCTCACCACCCTGCATCGTTGACATTAAGAGTCGCAGCAGTTGCAGACAATAAAGGCTATCAACAAGCCTCGACGGCGATGTTTGTCCGTAAGCCAGCATGTGTGCAGGTTGCCAGGTTGCAGGAGGATTCGTTGGCTCCTACACCGAATAAAGGACGCATGGAAAGATCCTGTTGGCCAACCGCAGCCACATTAAGCCATACCCAATCCCTTTGTTGTTTTGCCGCTGCATTCAAAGTAACTGCACATGGAGTGTGGGTAGTATACAAAAAAAATGTATACCTAAAATGCTTAAGTCTTATCGCGATTGTACTTAACAAATACTTCCTAATACCTATTGACATAAAAACTCGTATAAACTTAAATTGAAGGACCGATTGGATCTAAATAAACTTTAAAAATAATCCCTTAGTTGTTTTGTCGCTGATAGAAAAGTACCCTTACAAGAATTTTTTAGTAAATAATATCCCATCGCAACTATTAACTAAAAGAAAATGGCCATATACCTTTCCCAAAATACCACAAAGTTGGATGGATTTTAACTAACTACAAAAGAACAAGATTTTATGATGTTTCCATGATCTGTTTAAAAATAATATAAGATTATTATTGGAAATTAAACAAAACAAAATAAACAAGAAATCGCTGGATAGTCTTAATATTTCATTGAGAAGTATTTTTTTGTTTGTGTCAATGTGCTGAATTTATTTCGGTCGACATTACACACCATGGAGTTCAGTTATTTCTTGATGCAGGATCTGATGAGATAACCCCGTGTATTACCCATAACCAGTTGTATTCACCCACCTCCTGCTCCCGAATTTCCAGAGTGAACTAGTTCGCCCAGTCGAACCAAATTGCGCAACTCCAGCGCTTTTTGCTTTGCTTTTTTTTTGGACTTTTAGGGCGCACAAGCTTGTACATGCGAGTAATAAGCAGTTGGCTTAGGCTTCGCTAAGTCTTATAAGGCTATAAGGGGGAGTGAATGTGAATGAATCCAGTGGGTGGATTGGCATAGTTTTGTCGACGTTGACACACAGAGAGATTTGGCATTATGCACGAGGAGGGATGGGAAGGGAAGGGACCGAGCGGCTTATGGCCAAATTAGCAGCATTCAATATGCGAGTAAGCCGCAAAAGGAAAACGAAAGGAAAAGCCATACACAAACACACACCCGCTAAAATTGCTTTGCTAATGAGCCATAATGATGAGCTTGGCCCCGAGTTCTTTTCCTTTTTCCCCGTTTCATTTGTGGGTGTTTGCCTGATTGATTTGCCTGCAGTTTGTTTCCGACCCATTTAGTGTGGGGCCAGCTTAACACGCTCATCCTGCGGGATCCTACAGGATCCTGCGGCTATCATTCGCAACTTGTCAACTCATTTGGCCAGCAAGCGACTCGCATACCAATTATCCACAAATAATTGCCCACAACTTGAGCACTCTGTGAGGAAGATGGTCCTTTGTTTGCTGGCCCATACACTTCCTTTGCTTCCGCTCAATCTCGTTTTTCGTAAGTCTCCTCACACACACACATGAAGACTGTGGGCCTTCTGGGCCATAAATCATGTTTTATTTTCGTAATTAGCCCGGCCACCGCATAAATAACGGGCTTTTCATTGTCTCAATTTTCGTGGGCCCACCCTCTGTCGCTGCCTTGTTTGCCTATTTAACAGTTTCAGGTTTATTGTTGATTAAATTTCCACTTTGTCTTATTACATGCGACCCGCCTCCCGCACTTTAAACTGTTTGCACAAGTTCGAGTCTCGATTCTCGAGTCTGGCACTTTTCTGCCCTATTCCCTGCCTTTCCACTTGGCTCCTCATGCCAGTTGGCACTTTTGTTTTTATTGCCCTGCCACCTGCCATCCTTTGCCGCTGACCTAGTAAATTGTGTCGTCTAATGGTTTTTCTTTTTTCTGTGTCCCTGTGTTTTTTCCTCGGTGCGTTTGTTTGTTGTGCCTTTGACAGTTTCCGCTTCCGCACGGGCAGGTGTTTCTCTGGCCACGCCACATTCCCACCTGTTCCCAATGTTCAGCCACCGAAGGTCGCTTAACCCTTGGTTTTCCCCCGGATGCAGCTGGAATTTGAGCCCTCCTTCCCTGCTTCTGCTTCTGCTCCTGTCCTGCCTGCTTTAAAGTACGAATCGATCTTTATGGTGGGGTATAAAATAGTTGAGGGTTCCACCAGGCCAGGGTCACTCTGCAGGCCACAATTAGCTACATGCACTTAAAAAAAACAAAACCAAAAATACAAATCAAACTGAGGCCTAATCTTAATTGATAACCATTTAGGTATTTTTCAATATATCGATAAAAAAAAAAGTAAAAAAAATAAAGCGTGGATGGAAAAGTAACCTTTAAAATCCGTGATAGTAGTTCATGTATTATAAAAAGTTCGACCTTCTTTATTTTCGAATTGAAAAATAGTACGATAAGCTAAATAATTTGTAATTTTTTTTTACCTAAATAAAGCGAATTTATCAACAATTTATATTTATTTATATTGAGTTACTTTAAGAACTTATTCGATATATTTTTGTTGAAAAAATTTTATATTAAAATGGAGCAGATGATAATCAAAATAATAATCAAACTAAAATTGCTAGGTTTTTTCTCCTTGTGCAACAGCAAAGCTCTTTGTGTGTGTGTTTGCCCAGCGACTTTGGGCATTAAAATTCTAAATTAATTGCCCGGCGAGTGGCGTTGGATGGCCCCGAATGCCAAAAACAGCAGCGGCAGTATGGAAATTAGAAACTGGCGTAGGACTCCGGAGACTAATAGACGTGAAATTTAAGCGCATTGAATAAATTTCCCACCCACACGAATAAAGTTATTTGGGGATGGCTGGCTGGCTGGCAGGCTGGCAGCAAAAACTATAATTAATAGGCGTTTTTATTTCACTTTGCTTGATTATGCATAAAATTAATTATATGCCGACACCTGCGGCCAGCGTGTTTGGCCTTCCTCGAAAAGGGGTTAACCACCTCCCAAGCGCCCACAGATTGATTCCATTTCATTCCCTTTTTTTTTACCCCAATCATTTGCCGCTTAAATTGCTGAAAAGGGAGCCGACTTCAGTTGAGTAAACCTGCCAAAAGTGAAAGTTTATTATTATGCGGTATGCAGCGTTGCCTTGTGAGCACACACACATTGCATTTTAAATAGGCACAGGCACAGGCACGGGCACCCACAAAGGGCAAATGCAGTTCTCCGGGTGCTTTCTCCACTCTCTCCTGCCCAACCGGACATCAAAATAATGAACGGAAAGGCAGCCATTTTGGGAAAGTACCGTAAAAATGCCGAAAACGTTTTAAAAATGAAACGATTACACCATTGCGGCTTGCAAACGACCAAGTTATGATAATGTTTGGCCAACTAAACTCGTTTAGCTTGCCAAATACGAATGTCCCACCCCCTTCCCCCCTTTTGTTGCCACCACACAAAAAATACACCCAGTCCCAGTGCCAGTGTGTGAGTGCGGATGTGCGGATGCGAATGCGGATGTGCAAGGTAAGCCTCACAGCAACTGCGCAACACATGCAAACAACTCGAAATCCTAGTGGAGTGGAGCTGGGTTTGGGCCATTGGACGCATTGTGGATGCAGCCGGCCTGACTTTCCGGTCAGCCATCGTTGGGTCTGGACTCTGGACTCTCTGGACTCTTGGGACTGCCCTTTCCTGCTCTGTTCTGCTGCCAATATTTTTTGAGGTATTTAGAAGCCGAGAGCCAGCAGAGCTCTGTGGGTGTCTTGGCCAACGGAGACCAGAGCTCAACATTCAAGTACTAGTATAAATGTTTATGGGTTTTGATTGCACTGGCAGAAAATAAAATTAATAAAAGTTACTTTGTTATTCAATTTATTGAATTCTATAATTGGAAAAAACTCATGAATAAAAACTGTAAGTAAAGGAATACAAACTATGTTCGGAAAAACACCAAAATCTGTATAACAAAGTTAATTAATCAAGATCCATAAACTTCACTTAAGTCCTTGCATGGATTAAATTTTGCTTAATTTTTTTATCATATATTTATTTAAATATAAAAAAATTTTCTTATAATTTTTGAACTTAAAATAATATTTTTCGTAGTGTTAGCGGCAGATTCAACCAAAGCCAGGAGCAGACTCAGACTTTTTCGGCACTTTTATGCTAATCACAAAAAAAGGCAGTTACCCGCCAACACACACACGTGCATCACACACACACACCCTCAATCGGGGGCGTGGCTGTTTGAGTAAAACTTTTCATATTTTTGGCCCTGCAGTAAAGTTTTCGTTCGCTTTGGGGGTTTTCCTCGAGTTTCAGTTTTATAACTCGTTGAACATTTGCCCAACAGTTCGTACAATTGCAGCACCCCGAGTTTCCCCGTGAAAAAACCTGTCTGAGCGGCTTTTGGGCGAATTATGAAAGTGCCGCAGTTCCGCTTGCGGCTTAAACTGAGACAAAATTTGAATTCACAGCTGACTTCGATAAAAAGATTGTTTAGGTGAATCGGAAATAGCGCAGGTATGCGAAATACCTCAGCATTATTGGCTTGAAAGCTGAGCACTTTACCCGCTATGCGACAGACATGATGGCAGCTCCTTCAGGCTCACATAAATATTAATTAGGTAATAATTAGCATCTGTCAATTAACGAAGCTCGATACGCTCTCGAGTTGCGTTCCGCACTTTCCCTTCAACACTTCACAGCCATAATTTAATTTAAATGCCCAAAACTGTGAATCGTTTAATTATGTATTCGTTGCCACACACACGACGCGCCCATCGGAAAAGCGGGTGGAAAACACTTAACGGGAGAGAAGGGGAAGGGGAGGAAGGATGCTTCGGATTTACTATGCCAAAATGTTTTGGCGCCCGGAAAAACAAGGCTAAAACCCAAAGAGCGGAATCCAAAGCGTCTCGATAATCGTGTGGCGGGAAAGCCGGAAAATTTCGGGGGGAAAAGGAGAAGCTGCGGCCTAGTTACAAATTGTATTATAGTGTGCGTAAGTGAGCTGCGTTAATTGAATGCGCAACTGTCGTGCGTTGTTTTCCCCTCCCCTCCCCCGTTTGCCTCATACCCCCTCTCCATCCCTCCACCCATTTGCGTAAGCCTGTTGAACAATTATAACTGGGATGTCCAAATGCCAAGTGCCTTGAAATTGAGTCCGACGACCAACGTGGCGTATGCGTGTTGCTCTATATGCTAATTAAAATGACATGTGTCTATGTGTGTGTGTTGTGTGTGTGGGTATCTCTCTCTCGCTCTGTATGTATATGTGTGTATATGTGTGTGTGAGCTTTGTGCTGTTTGCATTACATAATTATAATTACGCATACGCCATGTTGTCGCGCATTTGATTTGCCCGCTTTGCTGCACTTGGAAAAATAGTATAAACTAGTAAACACAAGTAAACATAATAAAAAACAAAGTTTATAAAATCAGAGTGTATTTAAATGACTTGATTGTTTTGTTAAAACATTCTAAAAAAGTTTAGCTTGAAACAAAATTTCCTATTTTAACTTTTAATATTGTAAATTATGGGGAAAAGGTAAAAGAGTGATTTTATTTATTAAAAATGTATTTAAAAAAAAACCCCAAAGGTATACTTTAAGCCACAGTTCTTATTTACTTTACCATTTAATTTATATAAACTTAAATTAATTAACAAACTAATTTTTATTTATAACTACAATTTTTTAAAACGTAATTAGGGTGATTTTTTAAGAGTGTACATTTTTTACATTTGTTGCCACTGTGTGTGGCAAATATTTACGATACTGTTGCATTGGCACCACCATTTACCTCCCAGACTGCCATTTTTTTGTTGTAGCATTTAAATAGTTGGCATGGAATATTTAACGTTTTGACGCGTTGCTCAAACAACCCGGAGGGAGGGAGGGCAAAAAACCGTGCAAATCGAAACATTAACTGGCAGCAGGCAGCTGCAAAAAAAAAGCAAAAATTGGAATATGCCATGGTCCGTATGAAATAATTAAACGGCAACCATGTTTGTGCCAGTCAGGTGTCCTGCGTCCCGTGGCGAATGCACTATACGTGTGCGAAGATGGGGGCTGGAAAGAAATCCAATTGCTAACCGCAAACATAATTAAAAACTTTGCACAACCACAATCGATGGCAACGCGATTGGGGCTCCGATCACTGGACATTACACAAGCCGCGTGGGGGAATTGGGATTCGGAAAATGGAGTTGCAGTTGCAGTTTTGCAGTTTTGCAGCTGCAATAAAATTGAGCGGAAATGCTCAGGGGCTGCGTGACACGAACTCCAATTTTCTCTCCATTCCCTCTGAGCGTACGTGGGCATAAATCCAATTAAATCACAAGTTACGCAATGTGATAAGTCACGTTGTTTATTGTTTCAGCGCACACAGAGCAACACAGCAACACAGCAACAAGAGCATCGCACATCTGCAGGGGAATTGATGGGAAGGATGGGGAAGAGGAAAGAGGAACCTCCTCGCACACCGCAATTTATGCACAACCGACAGGCAAACAACGAAACAAACAAACAACTCACGCGGCAACTGTGGTGTGTGAAAAATAAAATAAAATAAAATAAAAGCCAAATGCCGCGCAAAACCAAAAAAATAAAATACAAAAAAACAGCAGCAAAATGAACGCTCAAATGAAGCCCCATAAAATACTGCACAACTAAACGCAGTCTGGCTGTGGATTTTCCAAACGTATATCAGTCGAGCACACGCACCCACCACCACCAACGCGTTGGTGGATGCAGTGGTTCCCACACACGGATAATCCCACAAAATAAATGATTCCAAGCTTACTAATGCTGGAGCTAATAAGTCCTTCCCAGTTAAACTTGCAGTGCATTAAGGGTCTTTATAATTTTATTTAAAAGTAATCACATTAGTACGTATTTTAGATTGCATAAATCGACAAAAAAAAAAATAATAAGAATATAGAAATTCGACTGAATATTGACAGCTGTAGCTTTTGTTAACTAAATTATATAACTATAATACAATCGTTCCCCTAGACAAATTTAAACTCTTACGTAAAAGCTTTAAACTTTATTTCACACACAAAATCTCTTTGAAAAAGTGAACTGCTTTTTGTTCCAAGAATTTCTCAAATCAAACTCGTAAACTAAATCAAGTTCCTGTCAGGTATAAAACTTTATTTCACGAACAAGCTTTGATTATTGTAGTTTTCGATGAACATAAGAATGAACGATTATTTTTAGCAAGAAAAGTGAACAACACTTTTCTTAGAAGTCCAAGAACCGTATTCCTAAGCCCAATAAAATTCATTCCAATCATAAAGCTGAATATAAAAACCATCTTCCACGAACAACCTTCAATTTTTGTGGTTTCCAATAAATGTCTTCCTCTTTTGCTCTCAAAATCGACGACCCAGTTTGCAGCTTGACCAAACCTCACATTTCCTATTCCCAACCGCTGGCTGTTCTGTCTCCTACTCATTATTTACTTTTGGTCAGCTCTTGTTCAACTTTGAGAAGATAAAAAAAAAGGCACAAACCAGGGTGAAATATGAGTGGAAGAGGGAACTGCCAAACAATTTCTGAAGTGCGTTTGCCGCACATTGAAGTTTGTGTGGCTTTCAGCGCTGTGCAAACTTGATTATTTCTGGAGTCCAAGTCCCAAAAGGTAAGCCTGATGGACCAGGTTTATTGGAGCATCAATATTTTTTTTCACGGGGCCAAATTATTTATTAAGTCCCCAAAAGGACTGAAGATTCGCCGCAGATTCGGAGACCGCACGAAAAGGGTTTTCCCCGAGCTACGAAAAAACTTTTTATGCGCTGCAGGAAAAGTGGGTGGGAAAAGCGGCTTTAAGGCAGCAGCCCCACATCAAAGTCGCGTTTTCTTTTATGGTTTTTTAATGCTGCAGCATTATTAGGTGGCTCCTATGCTCCGCCATTCGCCTCCGGGCGGCATAAAATCCCAACGAGGAGCGGCGCGTCGGAGCGTTAAAATTTGTCACGCGCATACGGGGCGTATGTGTAATTTTTTTTAGCAATGCTCCCCGAGGCAAAACTCTCTTCCCCATTTTCCCATTTTCCCATTTCCCCATTCGATCGATGTGGCAGCGCCAGCTGGCAAATGTATATCGCAAACATTTCTATCAATCATTCAAAGCGATTGATTCGCAATGCAAACGGAACGGGGTTGGAGCACCTGCAGCTGCCTCTGCCGCTGCCTCCATGGCCAAAATAATGCACATTGCAATATCCTCCTAGTCGACTGACTGCACACTTCTCACACACACACACTCGCTAACTGACAACCGACAGATTTTTTGCCATTGTGCAAAAATTCGACTCGTCATGTGCGGGCTAAGCCTGGACCGGAGATACAGATACAAATGCAGATGCAGCTACAGCTACAGCAGATACAACAGATACAGATGCAGATATAGATATGGAACAGACCCAGCAAACAAGCAAATAAACAGAAGGGAGATGGGATAAGGGACAAGGGAGCAAAGAGGAGCAGCAGCTGCCACATGCTGGTAGTTGGTAGCCAGCAGTTTGCTGTTGCAAATTTGTATCTGCTATGAAATGTAAGAATGTAATTGATGTGCCATTTGCGGCGAAGTGGTGATTGAGGAGGCAGCGCTCACCAACCAAACCAAACCAAATCCAACCCAAACCCAACTCAGCCCTTCGAAAGCAGTGCAGGTGACCCCGACATTTTGCAAGCTATAAAAGGCTTGCAGCGTTGGTCAGTGCACAGGGAAAAAATAATAGTATTTAATGCTGTTTACGTTCAATTTAAACTTTAAAATTGTGTGCTCTTCTTTTGTAAATAAGGTTGCTAAGTTAACCGTGCAGCAAAAAATATTCGTGTTCAAAAATGAAAAAGAATTTCTTTAAATTTTATTGTATTAAAAACGAAGCAGCAATTAATAAAGGACCTTCAATAATTTAAATTTGTTTGAGACAAAATCCTAAAAGTAACTACATAATTGATAATTCCTGCTTTAAAACCCCAATGAAAGCTCACATAGTTTTTTATTGTATCGTTCTTTAAAATATACAAATTGTTTTCAACATTTTAAAAACATAATAAGTAAGACAACTTATTTAACGAAAATTAAGTAACAAAGTCATATCAAAAGACAACAAAATGCGTAACATTATTAACTGATGTAGAACCACAAATTAGTGAAGATAATTATGAAGATTGTTTTAAAGGTTTATTTTATATAACCAATACAAATTATTTAAAAAATGTCAAATGAATGAACGAACAATTTAAGCTGTATAAATAATAACGCAATCTTTCTTTCCGTGTGACTTCTTTCGGTTGCTACAAGCCAAATACAGCATTTTAAGTGAATGAAATGAAAACAAATATTGCAAATTTACACAATATAGAGCGCACACACACACAACCAGAAGGGCAATGTTGCCTGCAATTGTTTCCCGTTTGCATGTAAAATGTGCGTGGGGATTGGCGTATCTGTGGTGGTCCTGCGGTTGCGGCAGGACCAACTGTCCATTATGCGGCTGCCTCACTCGCGGATCGGATCAGCGTTGTTGTTTGAGTTTGGGAGGCTGCATTTATTTAATCAGTCGAATAGTGCAACATCCATCCATCCTTTCAGCCCTGCCCCACTAATCGTCAATCTTGCCTTCTCTTTCAATGTTTGAGCTGGTCAAATACAACTTACTGATTTTATTGCCAATTGATTTTATGTACCTACACCTGCCACGCCCACATATACCTACACCGCCCACCATCAGGCATCTCTGACTGACTGCCAGCAGTTTAATTCAAACAAATTTTTCATGTTTACATTGTAGGGCGATAGTGGAAACTTTTTAATCAAAGTTAATTGGAAAGTTTTGCTTTGTCATTGCACACACACACACACACACTCACACTCACACACAGACAGAGACAGATGGCTTTATAGTCTGGCCAACACACATACTCACACACACACACACACACGTGCATAAAAAGGCAAACTAAAAACTGAAAAGTAAAATGTAGGTTATCCTTCAGCGCACACAAAATGGTTCTCGATTCTCTGTGGGTTACACTCACTCCCTCTCTGTCTATCTTTATCCCCGTCTCTTTCTCTTCCTCTATTCCCGTCTCTCTCATACGGTCTATCCCTATCTCTATCTATGCGCTTGTTGTTGGCCCACCTTTGATGATAAAATGTCATTTTGCTCGTTTACGTGTTCGGTGCTGTGTTCGTCGTCGGCCTTCTCCCCATTTTCTCCTTTTGCCTTTTACCTTTACTGCCAAGCTGCCATTGCCAGGGCTGACATTCAACGCTCTTGATTAAATTTTATGCAGTTTAACTATTTCTTTTTTGGCCTGGCCCAAAGAGGGAAAGAGAGGGACATAGCACAGTCTCTGCACCGCTCTTTTTATTACGTTTGAAGGCTGCCGGACGGACAGACGGCTCCCCTGCATCCCATCCCATCCCTTTGTGTCTTCTCTGTAAGCTTCAGTTTATGCTGCAACCGGAAAATTAATCCTAATGAGTGCCGACACACACACAAACACACACACACTCAGACACACAGAGCGGAAAAGAGAGAGGAAAAGCCAGCGGTGGAAAAGGGGGGTGTAAGAGGAGGAAAAGCGATGCAGGCAGTTTGTTTGCGCATGTGAAGCGATTTATGCTTTTCATGCCCTTTCTTTCATGAGAGGTACATTCAGGGATCGTGTGTATATTAAATGCTCTTTAACTCCTGAATTTAACTGGATCAAATGTGATCTTAAATAAAGCAACCTTTATTTCTGGATCTCTTTAATCTTTTAAAAATTCAAGCCTCAGACTATTTATTTATAAATAATCAACAGAATCCTAAATCTTCGGTGATGATTTATTTTAAATCAATAAATTTGGACTAAATCTTTTTCTAAGCTTCATAACTTAACAAATTTCAATTAGTAATTTAAAAAAGGGTTTTGGCTTAGTGAAATTTTAATTGGTTTATTATCTTTTGATTTCCGTAAATTTACTTAATTTGCTAGTAATTCAAACAAGCCTTTCTTTATGTAAGTATTTAAGTACAGTAAGTGCAATCAGGAAGTATTTCTAACTATTAACAGGGAATTCTACTCATAATTAATTTAATGATTTCTATATACTCTTCATTTGATCTAAATATTTTATTGTTGTTTATCATGTGAATGTTAGGGTACTTATACATTCGGTTTTCCGCTTATCTGTCGAATGTTCGCTCTGTTATGTTTCTCTACCTCTGTTGCTTCGAAGCAACAGCCCGAAGGCTGAGTTGGTTTTTGTTGGTTTTTGTTGGCTCTGTTGTTGCACACGTGCGTCACATGTAAAATGCAATTCCCACACACACACACACTCATGCACACACACACCTGCATACAGCTGCAATGCTTTTGTGTATGGGTGAAGAGGATTCTCATATAAAACAACATTTTGTAAGCATTTTATAGGGCCATAGTGTGGCTGACTCAGAGTGAATGGTTGGCTGGTTGGATGGTTGGCAGGTGGTAAAGGTAGATGGGTTAAGGGCCGTGGAATAAAAATATATGAGCATTGGATAGCAGAAGAACTGGCCCGCTTCCTTTTCAAAAGTGTTAAATGCCGCGTTTTGCATTAACTTGCATTTCCCCAACCTTTTGGCTTGAACCCTCCGCTCCGCTCTGGATGGTGTCTTTTATGGGGGTGCCATTGAAAAGAAAGGACTGAAATGAAATCAGTGTCAATGTGGAGGCAGGAAGTTCGTTTTGCGATGCTTTCAGGCTTTAAAGCCAGTCGGGGGAAATTAGCTTAAGGCCAGAAGGAATCGTTCCCGGAATAGGAATAGGACGTGGAATTGCACTGCCAAGACATTTGAGTCCATAACTTGCACCACCCGTGGCGATGGCCTCCTCTTCCTCCCTCCTCCCTCCTCCCTTCCCAAATGTCCCATAAATACCGCACGCTGATGTCGCCGAGTCACGTAAAAGTGTATTTAGCCCAGGTCATGTGTGGGCGTCCGTGCCTGGCACCTCGGATATATCCACCTGGAGCCCACCTGGCTCACCACTCGCGACAATGGGCGCAAAGTAAACAAATTAAAATGTATGCACACTGGCTAGGGTGTCGTCAATTAGGCAAAAGAAAGCACACACAAAAAAAACGAGCCCAGAAAAAAGATGATTGCATAGGGAAGTGTACAGAACGGAGGGGATGGTATCGTGGACAAATCATTTTGCCAGCGATTTCAGCGATTTTCGAGTGCACAAATTGTTCCCGTTCCCCATGTGTGTGTCCTCGATTTTAGCCCACTTGCTCACTTGCCTGCCAACCGGCGGGCCATCAACAATTGTGGCAGCCCCTTTCCCCTTCCCTTTCCCTCATCGCATCACATATTTGGTTCATGGCAGATTACGTATACGCCCAGTTTGAAAATCGTTTGCATTGCTTGGGCCACGGGCTGAGCTGGGAGCTCCTCCTCCTGCACAGCCTCCTCTTCATCCTGCTGCTGCTGCTGCGTTCTAGTTTCCAGTTATTTGGGCGGCTTTTGTGTCGACGATGTTTTGGTAACAAAAGAGCAGCACGTTTCCACTTTTTTTGTGCCCATTACCTGTATACCCAAGGCTGCTAAAGGGTTGCACAATAATGAAAATGGATCCATTCACTAACGGGGTGTTTTAGTTTATTTTGAAACTAAATAAATAAAATAATAAATGTATATTCCAAAATAAATATTTTGATTTGATTTTATTTTTGATAAGTTATATGAATGTTTCTTATTCACAAAGTGTGGCCTTAATCTTTGTATGATCTTGTATAAAAAAACAAACTTAAGCCATAAGTTTAATTTATATAAATATATGAATATCGTTTAAAAGTGTCCATCAAGAGTAGTATTTAATTAAAATCACGTCTGTCTGTTTTTTTAATAATTTTGTTAGATGGATCAATTATTCCATCATACCCTGATCACTGCAGCTCACTTGATTGTTTTTTTCGGGTTTTGTTTCTGTTCGTTTTTGCGCATGTTTGACATCAATATAACTTTATTCCATATATGTAGCAATCCTCAACCTGAATAATGTCCCCTCCCCAAAAAAAAACCCCACCAATTCACTTGTTCCAAATATGCAAGAGTTGCATTTTTTGTAGGTTCGTTTTGTGCTGTTTGCTTTTGTTTGCCTATAGAGCTTTGTTGAAATTGTCATTTGTTACAATTGTTGCTGTTGCAATTTCAGTTGCTGTTGCAGTTGTTGTTGTATGGCAAGCACATATGGTAATGCGTTTTGTTTGTTTCGTTGCTTCGTGGCTGACAAAACATTTTCATGGTTTATTCGACGCTGTTGACTGCTGGCAAAGATTTGCACTTTAGAGGAATGCAACTGAATGGGCACTCACCTCACCCCTTTTTCCCTTCATTTCCCTGAATTTGCAATTTAAACCGCAGCTAGAGTTGCGTTTAATTATTTATCGTGTGTTTGAAGTGTGCAAAAAACAATAATCAACAAATTTACTTTTATCTGTCACGCCCATTACACTTTTCTCCTTTTCTCCCTACATTTCCTACATATATTTCCCACTGACTCGTGACATTTGCAAATAAATAGGCAACCGTAGCAGCAACAATAACAAACCAAATATAAATAAACCCGTAAAAATGGGAGCAACAGCAACAATAACACCGCCAACTTTTCACATGCGCGCAATTTATGGTCGAAAATGAAATTGCATTGTGCATGTGTAGTACTTTTGCTTGTGTGTGAGTGTGTGTGTTTGCAGTTTAATTTAAATATTTTACACCCTCACATTTTCTTTAAAGTCTTTGCCACAGTGGCTTTGCCCCACTTCCTTGCTTCAATATTTAAAATATGAAGACCATTAGCTAAATATTGGCTTTGGCACGCTCACGCACACGCACAATGAGGAGCAGGACGAGGAGGAGATGGAGACGGAGGCTAAGAACATCCCAGGAAAGCAGTCAATAATATTAACTCGGAATTGGGAAGAGGGAGCAGCAGCAAAGAGCCAGTGGAATGGAATCGGAGTCGGAGACGGAGTCTGCCCCGTGCTGTGCATACTTATTTGGAGCTCAAGGCGCCCAGGGGTGCTGCCGGGCTGCGAATTCTGGGGGAGATGGAGATGGTGTTTTACGTGGGGGTGTGAGTGCATAAAATATAAATAAATGTTAACAATGGCAGAAAGGCGCTCGGACTGGATGTTGGAGTTGCTTTCGATGGCGGTGTCAGGCTCATGCGGCGCAGCACGGAATGCCGGCAACAACAACAACGCAAGACAAAGAGACAGTGGCGTGGGTCATACCCCTTAAGAGGGTGAAATTCTTAAGAGCAAGCCTGGGCACTCAGGTACAAATTCGGGTTAAAGTTTCATGAAGACAACCATTTTATATGGAAAGAAAGAGAAAGAGAAGTAGAGCGACACACGCACGCACACTAAAAAACACGGTTATCTTTGTGCCCAGGCCAGCTTTAGAAATTACCACAAATACTACCTAAGAGGCAGATTTATCTTTAAATTAGGGGTAACTTCTTGTTTTTTTTTTGTTTTTACAAAAGCTTAAGACAACTTAAGGCTGCAAAATCTATACACAAAGTTCAAAAAGCTGACCCAAATATTTAATTTAAGGTTAATGTGCAATTTTGTATGACTGAATTCCTCGAAACTTTCAATAAAAGTTTAGTTAACCCCTCCGACAAAAATTTCGATCTACGCTCCTGAAAAAAAAGAGGCGTTTCGGGCGGTTTCAGGAGGCGGCAATTTGTTGTTGTTTCTGCCTGTACTTATGCTAAGTAAAGCGATGATGTAAAAGACAATAACTGGCAGTTAGACGAGGGGAATTAGGGGAGAGAAAAAGCCGCGGAGACCACAAATTCAGCCTCCGCCCGGCCTTCGGGTTCGGTTTGGCATTTCATAAAGAGCGTAACAATTTGTTTACATACACTTCTGTGTGTATATCCGTGTATTTTTATGCAAGCAATTGCGGTAAAATTGATAGCAATGCCGTCTAACTTTTCTGAAGTTTATTTTCAAATGGTTTTCAATTTTCGACTGATAATTTCGACGGCACATTTCTGAAAATTCTAAGATTTTGTTATACTGGTCACACTAAGCTTAGATTTCGTTGTACTGGTCACACTAAAGCGGCATTCTTTTGTGTTCCTTTTTGTGCTTTTCATGTTTTGCTTTTAAGCCTTTGCTTCGAAGACACACGAGTCATTCCAATAAAATTTATAAAAATGTTTAACTTATCAAACAAAAACAACAGCTCTATACTTTTGTCCTCTGCTGTAGCGAATTACCAATTTGTACCCTTATGTATGCAAAATTTATATGTACTTTTGCGGTTCATCCGTTTTGATATTGTTGGCATTTATGTTTTAATACTTTGTTGTCTGGTGAGTCGGGGCAATTTGTTGCTACCCCGGCGGAGATATGTAACTCGCACACCCCGAATATTTCTGGATATTCCCGAATGTTGCGGCTGTTCCTCAGCCCGGCTGACACTTGCTGAAAGCTGCTGTTTCCGCCCACCGGGCTCTCCCCTTCTGGGTTTTCCCTTTGCCCAGACCTGACCACAGACGCAGTCCCTCCCACAATGTCATTAGGCAGCTGGGCAAAAGTTTTTGCTCACCTGTGCGACCACATCGAGCACTGAGATTGAAGGGGGTTTTGGGGGCTTGAGGGGCTTGAGGGGTCTTGCGGGGTTTAGTGGGACCGAGTTAACAGAGGAAGCCGAAACAGAAGTGGAAGCAGGTTTGGATGCTCAGCCTGCAGGCTTTAAAATTAAATAAACTAACACACAGCCGCACACTACATACATTTTTATATATAAAACGAAAGAGCGGAAGAGGAGCACAGACACAAGGACACCCACGGAAATGTAACTAACACACACAGCACCAGACACACACACACGCACACACAGACTCGGAAAAGGAATCTCTCGCACACATATATTTTAATGCAAATTGAGCAGAATTAATTTAGTGCTGTCTGTGTTTATCTCTGGTGCGCTTAATATCAAGCCGTCGTCGGGCTCCGTTTGCCTCCTCTATCTCTGTCTCTGTCTCTATCTTTGTCTCTGTCTCTGCTGTTGCTGTCTCGCTCCCTAGTGCCCTCTCTTTCCCCTGGCTGGGGCATATGTTAAACGCTTGCCAGTCCCTGGCTTTATTTTATTAAAAAGTGGGCTTCTGCCTCCTCCGCTTTCTTGGTAGCAGCTTGCGGCTGTCTGTCATTGCTCTATTCCTGTCTTCTTCCCTATTTCTGTCTCTGTCTCTATGACCCCCACCCCTCCCCCCACTCTTATGGCAAAATATGTTGCCTACTTTCAGGCATCGCTCATACATTTACTGAGAAAGAACACAAAGCAGACAATTTGACAATTTTGTGGGACACCAAACAAAATGTCTGAATGCAAGATTTTCATACAAACTTTACAGTGTAAACTTAGCTTTAAATATTAAGGTTTTGGTGTAAAAAAATGTCTTAAATATAATAATATATTTTGAAAGTGAAATATTCTGTCTCACTGTAATTTATATCACTTAAATCGCACTTAAGCGAACTTCTTATTTTATATTATTTTATATTTTCAAATAAATTGGTAATAAAACGTAATTTATTTATTATTTTTTGTTTTATTTGGTAACTACTTTTCTTCCTTTATTTTCCCAGTGCACATTCATATGTAAAAATGCTTTCTTTCTTGTCAGACTCAATTCGCAAAAAACCCCTGTCCCTGCGGTTAGTCGTTCGCCTTTGTTCGGGGCTTCGGTGGCCTCCGTTCGCATTAGACACGCATCATTTGCGCGTTTGTAATCAGGCGAAAGTGTTTCGACTTTCGACTCAGCACGGCTCCCTCTCTGTCCCTTTCTTTTCCTCGGCTTTTGTCTCAATTGTTCACACACACACACACAAACACAACAATGCGCACATTTCTAGTTTAAAGTAAAAGTTTTTCAATTTCAAGTTTTATGGGCGACAAGTTCGCAGGGTCCGCTCAGCCTTGGGTGTTCACACCCTGCTCAAGAACAACAACAAAAATGTCCGCAGGAGGTGGAAGCTGCTGGAATTTGCCTTATTTCGTTTTATTTCCCCGGACGTACGTGCTCACAATTTCTGATGCAGCAGCAGCACCAGCAGCAGAGGGAGCACTTTAAGACGACCCTCGCAAAGCCACCGGAAAAGCCACGTGTAAAAAGGTGGACAAACCAAACCCAAGCTCTCCCAAATCGACAGCAGCAACAAGTTGGCGTGGCCAACATTTGGGTTCCGCTCAGCTGGGCAGGATTCGGGCTCGGACCCTGATTTCAGTGGCCATCGTTTAATTTTACGCTCGAGGTGCTGGCCAAAATCGCAGCGGACAATTAAATTCCAGTTGAAAAAGCTCGCTGCAACAAATTCGCGCCTCATTCTTGGCCATTCCCTCTGCTTTTTCTGATTCTTCTGCAGTTATTGCTGAATTTTAGTGGCTGCTGCTTTTTGTTATTTTCACAGCTGGCACAGTGTCCTTGCTGTGTGGAAAATTGTATGGAAATTTCAGGAAAGTTTAAAGCTGCAACAAATTTGCCACCTTTTTTGTAAAGTTTCTATTTTAATCTTTTTTTGTTTATCCAACTACATTTATTGTAAAGTTTCGTTTATTAACCAGCGCTAATTTAATACAGTCTATAAGCTAAATCCTAAGAATTTCTTTTTTTACCCAAGTATCTTGACAATGAAAATTTATAAGAAAGGGGGCTTCCCTAAATAAACGTATATTCTTTTATAAGCCTTGTTTGAATTTCCAGTTTAAACACTTTTTAGGAACAAAAGCAGCAAAAACAAGTAAATGCTACAGTACCTACATTCACTATATTCAAAAAACTTTTGAATAAACATGCAAGTTGCGATTTCATGTGAAGAATAAATAAAAGACGAGGAACTATGCACAGTGCTGTGCATTGTTCTGTTCCTCTTCCCTGCTCAAAATCGGGCACAGTGCTCGGCATAAGTTTGCTACTCAGTTTTCGAACTTCTACCGGCTTGGCAGGATAAAGATGGAAGGAGGAAATGCCGAAGCGAAGGATTTTATGAAAATAGCTGAAATAATTTTCCATTAAATTCTTGCGCATGAAATTATCGCATTAAAACGAAACAAAAGCCGCTTTTTTCGCACTCGAGTGGAACCCCTTGCCGCCTTTTTTTCAAACCCCTCTTACACCCACTTCCACCCACTTCCACCCACCACCCCCTCGTTACACTAGCAGTCCATTGTTTGCTTAAATTTTGTACAGTTCCTCGGCGTCATCATCACCATTCCCCCTTCTGCTCCTCCTGCTATTTGCCTGGTGTTTTACTGTTTGCATTCATCTTCATTATTTGTTTGCTCTGGCCCAAGTGGGCGTGGCAGTCTCAGTTCCCAGTAACCAGTTCCCAGATTGTGACTTGGAGAAAGGCGGAGAAAGGCGGTGAGAAGAAAGTTGGCTCTACCGTTGAGCACTTGGCAGCGAAAGTTTTTGACACAGTTGATTTGCATTTGAAATCCTTGCTCCGACTACAGCCTTCAACCCAACCAAACCACCCGAAAAACCCCCCACAATTTCAACTCAACTCCGCCGAGGACCGCCGCCCCCACAATGATTTATGGATTTTCATCATATTCTGTTGATTCAGGGAATATTTATGATTTGCCAGTACTTCATTCTCCTCCTCTTCGTCTGGCGTCCTTGGGAAATCTGCTGCTCGCATACTATTCATATTTTTTTGGGAATCGTTTTTGTTATAAATTTTTGAAAAAAAAAATAAAAATTTGTACTTGCTGCGGCAATAGAACACAGCCAGGACAACAAAAAAAAAACAGAAACCGAAACAGAAACAAAAGCACAACGAAAAAATGCTGAATATGCGCAAATTGAATTTGATTTTTAAGCACTGATTGCTTTTATTGTTCTGCTAGGCGAGTCCGGTGCGGAGAATCCGGTTTGGGCTATGGCGGAATTTAAATAAAATATTCTAAAAAGATAACCAAGGCGAGTCAGGAAGGCCAAATGGAAGCGGGGATGACCAGTAGCGACTGGCACCAAAAATCTGACCCCGCATCAGATTAGAGACTTGGACAATATACTATAAGTGCATATGACAGCACTGGAAACTTATGATTGAGAATGGCTACTTTAAAAAATTATAAAAAACTTTGAATGTTTATTTAAGCTGCAGAAACATGAAGTTATTATCTCTAAAACACTTAAAACAGCATGTAATTACAGAAGTTAATTACTTAATATTTTTAGCTTGAATTTATACGATGTATCATTGTTTTTTATAGAACCATCAAGTGATAAGCAATCATTGTTAGTCAGCACTTTCAGAAAATTCCCAGGGTATCAAAAAAATATGAGTGGAGGACAATAAAGGGCCCGTGACAGCGCATCTATATTAATTTATTGATATTAAGCTTTTGTGTTGTGCAAATTTGCATTTTTTGTGTGGCGGCGGAAGCTGGGAATAGTTTTTTGTCCAGCGCATCGATCGACATGAAATTGAAATAACCGAATTGCAGCAACAATTAGCTGAAAATTTCGTTCTGAAATTGATTTTTCCACCCGAAGCCCCTACAAGCCCCTCACAAAAGTTAGCAGACAAAATTGCATTTTCATCGCCCCCGCAAAAAACACATTAGCACCGGAATGTGCGCAAATAAATACTTAATAACCCGGCGGAGAGCGAGGAGCAAACCCCTGCAGCGACAAATGCAAGTCAGGGCGGCGGGACATTAGCATGCGAATAAAACGAAATTACAGTCTTTAAAATAAATGTATGCGGAATTTCCAGGCCAGGCCAAATGCCAGAAAGTATTCAACTAAATGCGAAATAAATTTGCCAGAAGACAAAGCCACGGGCGAGTGGGTGGGTGGGCGAGTGGGTGAGGTGATGGGAATGTCAATTCCCTGGGCGGTGGAATGTGCCGCTGCCGCCGCCGCCGCCAGGAGACGCAGAAAATCAATTTCGGCTACAAGTTTTCAATAAAGTGAAAATAATGTCGCCTGCTCCGCCATTATCCTGGGAGATAAGAGATAAGAGGGGGTGGTTGGGTGGCTGGGTGGGTGGCCCGATATCGAAGATATAGCGCGCCTGCGAAAATCAACGCCGAGTGTCAAACAATGAGGGTCGTTAGAGGCAGCAAATCGAAGCCAGCAGCTAGGAGGAGGGGAGCAGAGGAGGAGACTCCGAAGTCAAGTGCACAAAGCGTCAAATGAAAAGGAAACTGGAGGAGGGTGAGCAGACATAGACGGAGCCAACCCAACTGGGGACCGGGATAAGTCTAGTGATGCGTAAAGCAACGCACTGTCAAAAAATACACCCGAAGGACGGAAGAGGAGCCGGCGGTGGAAAGTATCTGCAAATCCGACTCTGCTCCGTCTCCGATGGCTGCTGGTGTTTATTTATGTGCGTTGTGCCCTGTGATAAATCACTGACATTGATGCCCGCAGACAGAGAAGCCAGGAAAAATGAGGGGGAGTGGGGGAGGGGGCGGCAAAAGGTTTCCCTACTCTTAACCCATTTTGGCCTACACCTAGATCCCGCCAGTTAATGCTGATCTAATTCTCGACATTTACGTTTTTTGCTCTTCTTAAAGATTTATTTATTTTTTTTAGAAAAATATGTAAGTGGTTTTCGATTACTTGCACTTTGTATTTTACTTCCATGTGTCTTTTCAAATGAATTTTAAACATAAAAAATATTTAAATTCTTTAAAACATTATAGAAAAAAATTAACATATCCTTTGTGATATTAAATCAATTAAATCAGTTGTCTAAAGGTTTGCTGTTATTCAGGAAATTTTTACTTTTGCCATTGTTGATTTCTTTAAACTTTGTTAAGACTTTATATGAAACTCATCATGTGTCCCTAGACATTTGAAACTGGTTGGTTTAATTTTCAGTGTAGTAGGTTCTTATATTCGTCTTCTTTAAAACATTTCCCCAACATTTCACTTCTATATTGCAGTTTGAATGTTACAAGATTTCTGTTTAATTTCAAACCATGCTCCTCAAATTCATTTTTCTTGAAATGGCTTTTTTCTGTGGAAATCAAATATTTAAAATAAACGACTTACGAAAGAAAAACCCATGAGGCTTAGCAAGTCAAAGTGATATTGAGTAAACAAATCAGATGTGCCAAAATGGGTTAACCAACCCCATCAGCCTCACCTCGTGTTTGGGGCGAGGGTGACAGCCCGAACTTTAAAGGACCTGAAGTAGGCAAGCCTAACAAGTGAAAACCCCTCGAAAACTCATCCCCAGCCCCTTTAAAGAGTGTATAATAAGTTTATCAGAAGTCAAACAGGCGCTGGCAGAGGCAGGAGGACTCCTTGTGGAGGAAAATGTCCTTGTGGTCCTCGTTGGCGCCGCCTCGCAGGAAATAAAGCGGCGCTCAATCACGGCGCACGCCGGAAATCGGAAGTTAGCAGGCTCACGATATCGGCAGCACAAAATACAAAACCCAAAAAAACTCAACTCAAACTCAAGTGAAGGCAACCGAAGCGAAACAGAAACCGAAACTGAGACACCAACTCTGCCGCAAAAGTTGGAAAACTGTTTGGCAGCGCCAGATAAAATGTTGTTGATTGCGACGCAGTTGAGCGTTAATAATTATTATTTTGCCCCAGCTTCTGTCCCCTGCAACTAGGACGTGATTTTTGATGGCTAACAATTTGTGGCAGATTTATTTGTGCATTAACCTCGAATTTGCACTGCGTCCATTCCGATTTCTTCTCGCCAATTTTTCTGGAATTCTGCAGCACGTCGTCGCAGTGATTATCGATGGATGTGTGGGTGGGTGTCAATAAATTCCTTCCAAGAACAGGAGCAGCTGTTTGCCCCCAAAGTTTTTCCAGCTTATTGATGCTGGTCATGTACTACTCCATGGCTTAGGGTGGCCCACAGCTGTGCCAGCAGCAGTAGCAGCAGCAGCATTGATTTTTCGGGTCGGTCGCACTTTTATGGCTTTTCATTTATGAAATTTTTGACAGCCATTGCCAGCCACTTTCCCTCAGAAATGTGCCCCAGAAACCAGCTTAATTATAACATTCAGCCCCAGGGCTTTCCATTAAAGCGTTCTCCGGGGCCCCAGGAGCAAATCGATGGCAATAAAACTGCTGGGATATTCCAAATACTCGCTTTTAATTCCATTTTCGAAATGGAAACCCTCGTCAGGTTTTTAACATACGCTGCAGGGAAAGTGTCGCGCAAATTCCTGGACTTTTTTGAGGGGTTTCCCCTGCTCGGCTGCCGCTGCTGGAAATTATAAATAGCAGCGGAGAAGCAGGAATAAGTTTTTATTATTCCGGGCCATGCGCTCGATCTCGAGTTTCTCTTGTTGTGTGTGCCAATTTATTGAAAAACTTGCGTTAATTTAACAGGAGCAGAACGAACCGGACAAGTTTATAACAAGTTTGAAATTAATTTGATTTCTCACAGAATCAGTAAGCAGAGCAGAAAGCAGAGCAAATAACAAGATAGGGGCAATTCAGTGTGCAACTCACTTTGATTTATGCAGCCGGAGCCGCAGCCCCAGCCAGGACTCGCCTCCTAGCCAGGGTTCCATTAACGGCATCTCTCCAGGACAGGATCTGCGGAGCCAGGAGCAGGACTTATCAGAGTTTCCTTATGAATTGCTGGACTCTCACTTAGTTTGAATATTGTATGTTTTTTTGTTTAATGCATGCTGCAGATTTCGTCGCATTTTATGTGATTTTATTTCGGACACAAAACACACACACAGCACAGGCTTTTGTTTGCTCTGGCCAATCTATTCGAGTTTTATTTGCAGGAGTGCCAGCTGCAAGGAGAATGCAAAAATCAATAAGCAAGTTAGTCAAAGGATATCTTTAATTATGGTGCATAAATGTGTATAATAAATATGAACGCATGTCGGTGAAATTGCACAATTTATACCGATGACAGCCAACGTTTTTGGCCCAATTACAAACGCACACTGACAGGATGTGGAGGTGGATGTGGAGGAGGAGGTCCTGGTCGCTGGTCGGTGGTGTCATGGCAAATAATTCCCATTTTGTTTTTCCCTAATTAATTTCTGTTGTTGCTGTGCTGTAGCGGCGACTAAAACGTGATTATTTGATCTACATTCGTCGATAATTACGGATTATTGAAAGTTTTGTTTGAATTAATATTGAAATAATTTCCCGAGCCCGGGGAAGGTGGGCATAAATAATTACCGAAAAAACGAACGGGGGGGAAATACAAAATAATCAACATAAAAATAAATGGCCTCATTGGTTTCCATTTGTTTGCCGGTCTCTGTCGGCGGTTTATCGTCTCTGTCCAATCTGTCCGACATAACCGAGTTTTGGACTATATAGAAACCTACGTATACCTACGTTTGTTGGGCTAGAAATTAGGTTAATTAGTGGTCAGTTGTTGTGTAACTGCCGTGTCCTTTGATTGCCGTCGTTTTGTTATTATTTTTACTCTACTCTGTGTTCTGTGTCGGAGGGGGTTACAAATAGATAAGGTGGTTGCGTAATGACATGGGCCATGTATTATATTCAAAGTGTCTCGGTGTCCGGGATTCCCCATTGTCCCATCTCCTATAGAATATATAGTACTACTCCTTCCTTTCCACAATTGCACAACCCTTTGTATCTTCCGTTGTTTGTGTGTCTCTGGCAGTAATGAACTTTTATGCATTGTCATTAACTTTTATTGTATATATCTGCCATTCATTCTCTCACATACAGAATACAGAACACAGAGATACCTCCACACCTCATGTGTTTTGTTTTTGCTCGCATTATAATAAATTTAAATCATTTGTTGCATTTATTTTAATTATGCGCAATTTAAAATGCATTATGGCGGCTGCAACTTTAAGGGCTTTAAGCAGGGCGTTTAGGGCAGAGGCGTAATTTAATTTCGCTGACAGAAATTCAATTATTTGCGTTTGTTCCCGCGAGGCTCTAACACAAAAATGTGTGTGTTGTCAAAATGGCTCACGCATATGGAAAGGCCGGGCGCATGCTGCGTATACGTGCTTTCATTAAATTTTTATTTATTCCCCGCTCATATTTCCCCATTCCCAGCCAGGCAAATGTAATGTAAATGTCGTCTGGCCGACGTCGACAAATTCTTCTGGTGTAATTTCATTACTTCAATGTTTTACTTTGCTGAATTATAAATGAGCCCTTCAGTTTGTGTGACGCGGCGCCTTCATGTGGGCTAAGGGTGTCCCTTGGAGCAGATGTTCGGCTATAAAATTTGAGGGTTCCTTCAGCCACTTTTCCATTGACTTTCCACGGGGCGTTGGTGTCAAAGTTCCCCTTTCTGGGGGGGGGACACAAACGGTTTCAATGAGCCGCTGACCCACCCACCTCCCACGCCCATTAATATTTGATAATGTGTGGCTGTCAGTTAGCCGTCCAATTGAGTGATTTCCATGGCTCCCTGCCCTGCCCACCTGGGCTCTCCCTCCCTGTGTATATTCTATTATCATTTTCGGTTCGTTTTCCTCCCGTAATTTTTCACGTTTTCCCGGGGACCAGCTGCACTTTTTCCCACAATGCAGTTGAAGTGGCACAGCCATTGACACACGACCCTTCGCCCGTCTGACGATTCGTCTGGCCCTGTGACAGTTTGACATCTGTTGTTGTTTGGTTGCTGGTTGACATTTGGACAAAACGCTGAGCAGGCACAGTCCCAGTCCCAGTCCCATTGAAATTGAATATTATTAGCTCATTTCACTGTAATTGCTCTGGGTCGACCTGGTCTGCGACTCTGGCCATAAGCACGGTTCTGCTTCTGGTTCTGCTTCTGGTCTCGGAATGGGCTCCAAATTACACATATCACACATACGCCGCGTGCCACGAATCTATTTGCCGTCCTATTTGCGTGGGCGGTGCCACCACTCGACTCAGTATCTCTCACTATCAGAGTGGTCATTAGATCCACTTAAGTGTGGAAACGCATTCGCAGACTGAGAATTTGAGGACATTGTGGGTAAACTGGGCTTTTAAAGGAGCAGGGAAAATTAAAAACAATTTAAAGAGCTTGTTTTAGACATTTTAAGTTAACATTGAGTTAGGGTAATGTAATATTATTTCATATATATAATTTCATATTAATGTGATAATTTGTAGAATATTTTTTCTTCTCAATATTACATTTTAAAATCAGTATGATATATTTTAAAAAAACATTTAAAATTAAAAGAAGGTCAAGATGACTTTTTATGTAAGAAAAAGTAATGAATAATCAGCTTTCTTTTTTCCTGATGTCTGTGATTGAACTTTAAGCCCGACATTCTGGAGTAATGGTTGGCCTTCACCTTACTTCCTTTGTGTCTTCTTCTGCGACATTTGAGGGCGGGCTAACGATGCGTATACGCAATCTGAGGACGAGGAAAGCTGCCAGCAGCTGCTGTTGGCCGTAGCGCCTGCACACTGATTAGACAAAGTTGGCCCGGCAAATTAAGGGGCAGCACACAGACAATCACAGAGTGCAAACTGCAGACTGCAGCAGCAGCTGGCCAAGACTGCCACAATGGCCAGGAGGAGTCGTCCTCGAGCCTCGAGCCTCGAAGTTTCGAGGAGCAAACAAAGGAGGGAAAGGAGGCGTCGTCAGGAAGGACTTCAATTTCTGCGGCGGCAGGGCAAACTTTGCGACAAACAGCAACAAATGCTCTCTGGTAACCGCTTGCGCTTAACACTTTCTGCCTTCCCTCGAGCGGTTTTAATATATTTTTAATAACTCACGGAAGGTCGTCGGGGCAGCAACCAATTTAATTAGAAAGTTTAGCTTTCGTCGCGTCAATGCGCCAGATGGAATCTCAATTTGAATTTTCCACTTTGCATTCTTTAAGAAGTGAGGTTTTTTTGATTTGAGAACTTTTCTTTGCACTATATAAAATGCATTTGAAAAACAGTTTTCCAAATCTAAAATTGGCTTTTTTCTTTGCTTTAAATTAACTTTAAGTCTATAATCTCGCATCTTTTTTCCTTGTTTTTCAAACGAAAACTTTTATTTGCACTTCAAAACCTCTTTCTAAAATCTATAATCTAAATTGGTTTTTGTCTCTGCTTAAAAATAACTTCTAAATTTCCAAAAGTTTTAAAGGACAAAATAATATTGGTTCTACCATAATTCCAGCTCTATTTTAAGCCAAAAACGAAAACAATTTCTATGATTCTACGCTTTCTTTAATGCATAAATACTTGGGTTTAGTTTTCCCAAATTTTCTGACCTTAAAGGAGTACACATTTGTGTCGAATAAAAGTATTTTGATTTAGGTACGAATCTTTGTGTTTGCATTTGCTCGTTCGATTGCATTTCTGTGTTTTGTGGGTTGGAATTTGCCATTTTTGTTTGTTCGCTCGCAACAAAAAAGTTGGCCAAAATAACATTTATCAATGTCGTCTCGCTCCCTGGTTTCCCCAGCCTTTTTCCAGGATTTGTCTCTGGCTCCGAATTGAAGTGCATCAAATAAGTTGTGTGCATGCGAGTTTGAAATTTGTTTGCGCAATATATGTATGCTAAAGTGTCTGAGGGGAAAATGGGGGAAAACTCGCACACAAACACACACACACACATGCTGTCTAAGTATTTTATCAATAATTCAAAGTTGCTTCGAAAAACTTTTTGGGAATTTTCGGCCGCATTTAGACAGAGATTTTTCAGGGTAGTGCATCCCAGGAAATCCCAGAAAATCCAAAAAATTAGCCGCACTCGAACTGGAGCAGCGATTTTCCTGAGCCCCGATTTTCCTGATTTTCCCGTTCGCCTGTCACTTGATTAGCGCTTCGGCTGGGAAAACTTTCCCTTGGATTTTCACATGGCTTGTTGTGCTGTGCACCCTGAATATCTGAGTCTCAGTGTCTGTGTGTCGCGGCAATTTGTTCGCTGTCACTTTGCACGCGGCTGCGACATAAATTTCGCTTTTGCCGACCCAATTTTCGGAGGCGGCATCGGCTGCTGCTGCTGCTCTCCTGGTTCCTGCACCACCGAGAAGCGTTGTCAAAACTTTGCAGTTGGCTTTTATTTACATGGCAAGGGGGTTTTTCAGGGGGGTTTTTCGAGGGGGTAACTAACCAAAAAAATGAAAACAAAAATAGACCATAAATAAAAACCACAAGCAGCAGCAGTAGCGGCGGCGGCAACACACAGAAAATAATGGAAAAAGTTAGTTTTGCATAACGCGCAGATCCCGAGCACACTTGAAAGTCCTGGTGGTGGGTGCTGCTGGTGGTCAGAAAAGGAAGGGTAAAGGACCAAAGGAAAGGCGTGTGTGAACTGGGAGTTGGGCAAGAACAACAGCTGCTGTGGCCTCTCTACCAAAAAGGACTAAAACTGAGGGTGGTGTGTGTAAATGTGTGTGGTTGCACAGTTGTAGTTTTGCAAGGTTAGAGAAGGGGGAGAAACGGGGGGAGAAGAGTTTACATATTTACTGCTGCTGCAGACAAAGTTGCACTTTTACTACCAGCCAACAGGCAACTTCGAATGAGCTGACGATGCTCACCGAACTCCCAACTCCTGGACCAAAATCGAAAGTTCCATTGAACTTGCTGCTGTGCTGTACTTCTCCGTATTTACCAATCTCAGCCGTATTTTGCTGCACAAATTGAAACCGGAGAAGGAATCGATGTTGCACTTAAATTCGAAATTATTCTACTAATTGAGCCACATTAGCTGCTCGAACTGATTTTGGGAAATGCGAGTAAATTCAATGAAAGCAATTTCGGTTTTCCTTGAAATTAGGATTATTTTTGGACCAAGGCACTTGCAAGTGGATTTGGGCTTAGGCATAATTTAAGTTACTTAAATTTCACGGAAAGACAGGTCAGTAATTTATGGGCAGGTTAATTTTAAAACCCTGAATTTAAATGTCAATGCAGTAGGTACACATTTTTCTTTGATAACTCAATTACAAAGATTTAATTTGAAATTATGTTTCAAGCTGGCTTAGGAAATTATTTGGTTAATCCAAAATTCCCTTTGGAATTTTTGAACCATTTATTTACACTTTATGGTCTCTTTAAAAATAATATTTTCCAGTTCATGTTCGTAAATAAATAAGCAAATTAAATGGGAAATTTAAATAGAAATCGAAAAACAAACACAAATCTCAGCACTCTCAATCCAAGACAGTAATTGATGAGCAAATGGCCACAAATTACTGCAAACACGGATTTTCTATTCACTAATTCCCGCAGAGTTTTCACGCAAATTTATTCAAATCTTCCACAATCTCTCACTTGGCAGGCATTTGCAACTTGTTTAATTATTTTGAAAGCGAATTACACAAAAATAATTTATTTATGGGATTTCCCGGACTAAAAAGTTTTCCGGCCATTTCTAAGCAAAAACTTTTGCACTTTTCAGGGGGAGACAAAAAAAAATAAAGGAAACCGAGTGAGTGGGAGTCGAGCGGCTAATTGAATTCCGCATTCCACACAATAATTCTGCTGTTCTGCCGCACTTGTTCACTTCACTTTATTCATTACCAGCAAACTAATTTGCATGTCGCCAGTGTCCGCACTCACATACTCGCTCAAATCACTTGAGTTGGCTGAGTGACAGTTGAGCAACTTTCTGGGGTCACTGGATTTTTCTGAAAGCGCACTATTTGAGTTGCAGGGACTCGAGCTCATTATTCAAACTTATGAGGGCACAGAAAACTGAAAATTTAAAGTTATAAACTTCAAAAACTATGACTTTAAATTTATTTTTAGCTTTAATATTTTAAGTTTAATTTTTAGCTTTAATATTAAGCTCTCAATATTTATATACTCCTTGTGGGATAACTGAATTTTTGACTAAAACCAAATACAGGAAGAGGGATTATTGTTAAATAAATAACAAAATAATCTGATTGAGTTTCAAAACTATTTTTCAGTTGGTTAGCACTAAAACCCGAATTTCGCATCACTTTTTTATGTCCTAAATAAAAGGAAACCGATACGTTTAAAATAAATAAATTGAAATATAAATGTATACATACAACCTTCTTTATAAAATTTTTTTGATTTATATATTATGGTATAGTATTATTTTTTGTTTATTAGATAAGTATTTTGAAAACAAAATTATCATAACAATAACAACACTTGTTTTAATTCTCTCTTTTATATTTTTTGTTATTTTTTGAATGTAACTCACAATTCTTTTTGTCTAGCAAAACCATCTGTGCCACCTTGACTTTACCCATTTTAATCTCAGCTTAATTCCCGGAATTAGGTATACTTAATTCTTTTTCTCTGTGCGCCTGCCGAATTAAAAATTAAATAAATACCACTGACTGGGGCAAGTGGCAAGGCTTTAGCAAAAAGTTATGTCTGCTGACTCTGAAAAAGCACAGAAGCCGAGGCAGCAGCAAAGGCAAAGGCAGCAGGAAGCGGCGGCTACACGAATTGCCACTTAAAAATTCAAAAGTTTTGCGGCTGCCGCATATGGCAGCCACCAGTTTCAGTTCAGTTTCGTTTCGTTTTCGGCTCAGATCCGCTCAGCTGGCATAAGCAGGCAGCGGAAGTGGATGTGGATGTGGCAGTGGAGGATCCCTTGGATGCTGCCTAGAATGCTGCCAAAACAATAACAAAATCTGCCTGCCGAATCCGCGGTTTTGTTAACCTTAACCCGGTTCGGATTTCGGATTCACCAGCAGGCAGCAGCAAATCTAATTTCAATTGCTGGAGCATTTGCATGCGAAATTTCCCTAAACTCTCACGCACTTGAATATCTGAATGGGAATATTTGCGGTGGAGCAAATTTTAGCTGGAGTGCAAACATGAAAAATGAGTAGGTTAAAAATAAAGCTAGTGGGAGATGCTTCTCTGGGAAAATTTCACAAATAAATAAAGAGGTTTTTTTTCGTTGAGAGGGTTGTAAACAAACATTTTTAAATGTCGGCTTCAATGACTATTTAATGATTTTTGATGATTTAAATAGGCTAAGAATTTGTTTTGAAAATTCTTTAGTTTTAATGAAATCAATAAAAATTTTTTTTAATAAGAGGAATTGAACATAAACTTGATTTTAAGTAAGAAAAATTTTTGTAATTCCATTATTTCCATTTATCCACTTTTAAGTTTTACAGAAATTCTTTTAAGAAAAGCAATAAATCCATTAGTTTTTGACTCAATGCAATAAAACAACAGTTCTTACTTAATACATTATTTTAAATACAATATAAAAATTCTTTATAGATGCCCAAAGTATTTATTAACAGGTTTCTTTGAGTTGAAAGACTGTGTGGCAATTTTTGGTTAATTATAAATTGTAAGTGGTTTATGAATATATTTTTGTAAAGGCAAACATAACTAAAAAAATTTATAATAACTACACATTTTGAGATGTATTATCACATATTCAGCTTAGATTTTCAACATTTGCTACATTTGACAATACCACAAGAACGCATTGTTAAAACTGAAAATATTAAAGCTGTTGACAATTTCCGAGGCATGAAAACTCAAAAAAAAAAATGGAAAACTAGCAATGCAGAAGGGCTGAGTGAGGAAAAACATGAAAAGTCAGGGGAAAGTCGCAAACAAGTGGGAGCCGCAAATTGACTTGGATGGGGAGACAGTGCACGAAATGCACTCATTGCCGGCACTGCTGCGATTGCCGCAGAAAGTCAAAATGCTAGCCTGCTTTTCCGACCCTCATCTTGGCATTTTCTTGGTTTTGCTGGTTTTCTTGGTTTTCCTGTGGGGTTTTCTACGTTCTACGGGTTTTCCACTTGCCTGTGCTGTGTCACTTGAGTTGCTGTTGCTGTGTTTCTGCAGCTTTTCCACGGAAATGTATCCCGATTTTCGCCCCGAGAGCAGCGACAATGCCACGCACACACACAGCCAAACACTCACCCACACTGGCACACGCGTACGGCCCACACAGACACACACACGCACACGTACGTACGGCGACACGAAAACAAAAACGGAAACGAGCGCACGAAAATCGCTTTAAGAGCCCCTACTTTAAACTCGAGCCATGACAATGCGGATATTATATGTACCGTATAGTGTATAGTGTTCACTGTGCACCCGATTCGGGCCCTATATACTCAGATATATATTATATTCGAATCGGTATTGAAATCGAAATAGTTGGTGCCACATTTGAGGCACATCAGTAGCATCGCGGCCGATGCCACTTGGCCAATTTGTGTAGTTTCCGGTTCCCAACTGCTTGACCGCACGACTCGGAGGCAAAACGAAGACTGGAGTCAGCCACTTGGCGCACTCGTTGTTATATACGCGAAGTCCTCCCCGACGAAGCACTCACGACTCACCCACGACTGTCCTGCCGCCGACTTGCGAGTGGTGAGTTTTCCACGCACTTTTCCGGAGCAGCAGGACCTTACTTTGGCCTAATGTTATTTTACATGTGCTGTTAAAGCAAATAAAAGCGGATAATCCTTACATTTAAATAAATTCATAATTTAACATTTTAAATGTAGTTATTGCTTTACAAATAAAATGTTTTAAAATGTATGCCAATAATATATATTTTTTTAAACATTTTATTTCTAGCTTTTATTACAATAAAAAGCTTGAAAAAATGTTTAAAATAAGTAGTTAAAATACGAAATGATGACAATGCTGAGAATTGTAAAGCTTTGTTTTAAAATATATATCGTAGCATACTTCTTGACACCTTTAGGAATGGTTTAGAATTTCTTAATAATTTCTGTGTTTTAAATTTAGTTAATTAAAATTATTTATAATTTCATTGAAATAAAATAGGGAATAATGTAAGCTTACCCATGTTGGCAAGACCGTCAAAGGCCTTCCGAAAAGTTTCATCTTTCTGTTTTAGCTGATCGACCACATGGTTCCAGTATCATCTATGTCTGAGTCCATCAATTTGACCAAAATTGGTTTTAAATTCTCAGAAAAACTCATGTTTTAAGTTGAACTTTGCTTAAAAGAAGCACAACAGTGGAATTTAACATCGATATCGATATATGTATGTAAGTTTCTCGATAGGATCCTCGTCGCTGTAGGCCGTGTGCTTCATGCCGCCGTCGGAGTGTTCCAGATCTGAGGTGTAGCTGCAGTCGTCGCTGTTCGTGGTCACCCCCAGCCAGTCGGTGGCGGAGGTGGTGCACTCCTGGTTGCAGGCCGAGGTCGGACTGGATATAATGTCCGCATCGTCGCACTCGTCCGACTCAGCACAACTGGTTGTGGAATCGTTGCCGCGCGACTGCGATTTCTCCGCCGGCGGAACAGTGTTGGACCCGCTGCTTCCCGTGTTGAGACGCAGGCGCAGCTGACTGGTCTGGACTGGAATTCGTGGCACTGCACTTTTTCCCGCACTGGACAAGGGCAAGTGGTTGTTGTCCTCGCCGCTGGAACTCTTCCCGTTCAAGCATTCGAAGCCATCATCCTCGCCGATGCTGCGACGCGATTGGTAGGCGGGCTTGAGGGTCCCCGTCCTGCCCTTTTCGTCAGCAACCGCCTCGTCTTCTTCGGCAGCTCGGCTCGAGGTGCGCTCATATGTGGCGTAGATCTGAATGGGCGTGTGCCAGTTGAGGCTGCGCTTTTTGGGGCTTTCGGGGTCCGCTCTCCCCGTCTGCCGGCTGAGATCAAAGCACACTTCGGTGGCAGCCAGGGGTTGGGGAAGTGCGCTGATCGCAGTTGTGGTGAGATAGGTCTCCTCGTTGCTGCTTCTCTTGATGACGATGGGCGGCGGCGTGACATGCAGAATGGGATCGGCCGTTATTGGCGTTGGCAATGGTGAGGGCATGGGCGTGGCCTGCTTGGGAAGCACTTCGATTACGCTGGCTGCGCTGCGTCTGGTTAGTATTGAAATGTTGCTGCTGGGACACATCTACTTCCAGCGGGCGAACTCTGCAGAAAAACAAGATTTTTGAATTAGGAAAATGGAATGTTTTTAAGGGAATAGTAAAACTAAATAAATTAAATTTCCGCTTCACTTACCGCACAAACTTCTTCCGTCGCCGCACTCGGTGCTCTCGGTTCGAGACCTTGTCGCCTGCAAGGGTCGAGGAGATGCGCCGCAGCTTGTTCTTGCTGTTGCCGCCTGTGCCACCCGTTGCAGTGTTGGTGGCCACAATCTGCGAGTGGATCAGGCTGATCAGCAGGCTTAGGGTGCAGGGTATGAGCAGTGCGCTGAGCAGGTCGGCGTGCTCGTAGAGGACCAGGATGAAGCCGAAGGCTTTGGGCGTGGTCTGCTTGACCAGCTGGCCATGAAAATGCTCATGCGCAAGGGCTTTGAAGTCCTGCAACAAGCATGGATGCAATTCAGGGTGGACGAGGAAGCGGAGGCACCGGCGTCTAATGAAGCGGAGGGACAGGCGGATAATGAAGCGGAGGGACGGCCGGTTGGTCGATCCATTGACCAACTACTGGACGATGAGCTGCAGCAGTTCATCGACAAGGAGAATGATCCTCCTAATGACAGTAATGATTCGGACTGTAGCTTCCCCAGTGGTGCAAATACACCAGTGCGCTTAGAGGAGCCACAACGCGTCCCCTTAAACGCCCCAATTGCGCTGTTTTGGACGATTGGAAACAGGCAAAAAGCGAGCCAAGATTTATCTGCCAAATTTGTAAGATACGCCTTACTTCGGGCCCGAAGATTTACATGCACAAAAAGACGTGTTTCCGCGGCCAACACCAATACATCTGTGAATGTGGGCGGTTGATAGTATCCTCGACAAGAAGGCATCCCTTATGGTGGTCTTAACACCCCCAAACTTGAATCCGCGCGCAAAATGGCCATGGGGATCACAGTGAGCAGGGACTGTTTGGGCTTGGCCTTGGGAAAGGTGGAACCTTGTTAAAAAAAATTACTGTTGAGCTAACAAGCCTTTTTGTTAGCTATTTTAAAAACAAATCACAAGGCGAGATAAATTCAATACTTCAGTTTATTAATGTTTATATATGTATGCAAGGGCTACGGGCTTTGCGAACACCGCAGCTTGCAATCAACAACAACAAGAGAAAATGTATGCGCTGACGACGGACCGTAGGCGCTGAGAGGTAATCTGAGAATGAATACTCCAAATAATAGAGAGATAAGAAGGGCCGCTTAGACATGAGCGATTCTGAATCTCTCTCTTTAGTTGGAGTGGTTTGCCGCTGCGCTCAACATACTCCCCCCGTTGGAAGCCTGTCTTTCAACTTCATCATTGATGGGCAGCGGGCACAACTTGTTGACGGCTCTCCTGATGTCACCCGTGGAGGTCTTCAGATCAGCTACTCGGCAAACGCCATCTCGTCCAGGAATAAGTGCGCTCACCCTAGCTAAGGGCCAACGCATAGGAGGTAGATTTTCATCCTTTACCAGAACTACGTCGTTGACTTTCAGCCCTCGCTCAGGAGACCGCCATTTGGTGCGTTGTTGCAGAAGAGTGAGGTACTCCTTCTGCCATCGGGACCAGAATAGTTGCTGCAAGTATGTTACACGCTGCCAGCCATCCAATCGGTTATAATTGAGCTTGGATAGATCGGGCTCAATAATAGTAGTAGGAGGGCCACCAAAAAGTAGGTGCGCAGGTGTCAAAACATCGAGGTCATCTGGATTCTCTGAAATGGGTTGCAAGGGGCGAGAGTTAATGATTGACGCGATCTGACAAACCAGAGTGCGAAGCTCATCAAAACTAAGCGTTTGGCGTCCAACGTTTGGCGTCAAGCAAGCTTGATGAACAGACTGCATATGGGAATCGCTAAGCAGCAGCTGAATGTGATGCAGATTGTGCTGGGCCGCTCCTGGACCACCGCTTGCTCCTCCATGGGGACTTAACTCGCTCAGGGAATTTGGCGTCGGAGGTCCACCCACCACAATACTAGCAGCTGCATTCGCGGTGGACGCTGCTCCAGCCACCTGGCCCGTGGGCGTTATGGTGGCCCTTTCTCGGTCCCTCGAGTAGTTCTGCGGCACGTTGTGAGCTGATACGGAGATGCCTGGTGGCTGTTGGCCGGGAACTACGGCAGCTGGTGCCGGCGAGTTAGCTACACTCACGTGGACGTGACCTGGCGATTGCGATTGCGACTGCGGTGGTGTCGCCTGCTGCTGCAAGGCATGGATCGTGGTCTGTGTTAAAGACGCTCCACCGTGGGTCATTAGATTCACAGCACCAGCGGATTGAATCTGGGCCACAGCTGCTGCTGCAGCCACTGCTCCAGATGCAGACGATAAAGCTGCCGCGTTGGTCGTCTTGATGGCGATATGTCCGGCAGCCGACATTGGACTGCTACCGGTGAGCATGTGCACTGTTCCCGTGCTCGACGGTGCTCCCGGGGGCGAGGGCATCGAAACCACTGGCACCGAGCACCCGAGTGCATCGGAATGTATCTCGATCTTGTCACCCGGCGGCAGGAACATGTTGAATCCGTAGATTAGCTCCGTGTGCCCCTTGAAGAGCGTAGAGACGCGCTCAATCACACCGATGCAGTGCGACTTGAACTCCTTCATGATGTCGAGGAAATTGTTGTAGATCTGCGGCTGGTCCGCATACTGGTACTTCACCTGGTCCAGGTAGCTCAACGCATCCTCCACCTTCAAGCGTGGCGTAGCATTGCCCGATTGTCCCTGCGGTGGTGTGGTTCCACCCACTGGGATACTGTTGACCACCACGGACGACGGAGGCGTTTGGGCGGTGGCCAGTGATGGCTGCTGAACTGGTTGTTGCTGGGACATGGTGGCTAGATTGCCCACGGCAGTGTCCACCGTCTGGGTGCCGCTGATTGTGCGCTGCCGTATTGTGCCCGTTTGTGAGCTGCTGGAAACAGTCTGTGCGGTGGCCGGATTGTTGGCTCCTGCTCCTCCGCCAGTCACGATCCAGCCAAGACGAGTCTTTTGCAGTAGAGGCAATCCATGAACCAGCTTAATTTGGCCCACGCATAATAGGTCATAAAATAGACTAGCACCAAGAAGCAGGTCAACGCGCTGCGGACAGTTGAATGCAGGATCAGCTAACTGTATGTTAGACGGCATATTCCAATCAGCGATATCAATGATGTAGCTAGGCTGACTATCCGTAATCGTTGGCACAACAAGAGCTGTTAGAGCAGCAGAGTATTCTGAAGAACGTGACTGGAGGCAGATGTTGACTGTAGATCCTTCCGAAGAAACAGCTGTATCACCAAGGCCAGTTACAGTTGCTGCTGACCGATATTTCCTTGACTGCAGCTCCTGGGCGAAGCGAGATGTAATTAGGTGTAGTTGAGATCCAGAATCTAGTAGGACTCGGCAAGGAACCAGGGAACCGGCTCTGTTCTTTACAAGAACTATAGCGGTGGCCAAGAGCACAACATCAGAATGAAATCCTTGGGCTGCAAGAGACGCAGATGGTGGCGAGGGTGCGGGAAAACATGAGGCATTTACTTGAGGAGTAGGAACTTGCAATGGTGAATCATCAGGGCGTAGATGGAGCAGCGTGTGGTGCTTTCCACCGCATGTGCGGCAATTGCCGGAGTTGCAAGTGCGAGTGTGGTGCCCCTTCTTTAGGCAATTGAAGCACAAGGAAAGTCTTTTTACTTCCCGTTGCCGTAGACTAGGAGACAGGCCGGAGAAGGAACCACAGGAGTATATTCCGTGACCAGGTGCATCACAAAAGACGCAGTTACTCTGGCTTACCTGGGCACCAAGTAACGTCCTTCTGGCAGGCCTTGGAGCTGCCTGATCATGGGCCATGTTAGACGCCATGGCATGCTGAACGCTCTCCAGTTTCTGGCATCGCTTTTCAAGATACGAGAGCAAATCCTCCTCGCTTGGAATCCTATCCTCTGACAAGCTTTCCTCCCAGTTAGCTTGGGTTGCTGCATCCAATTTTTGCACAATCATGTATACAACCATGCAGCCTGAGATTTGCTTTAAATCTCCCAAGGCCTGAAGCGCTCGCATATGCCCAATGATTTTGTCCGAAAAGTCTCTCAATACCACAGCAGACGCAGACTCGAGCCTCTTGAGCCCAAGAATTTCCTTGATGTGTGCCTGGAAAACAAGACGTTTATTATTAAAGCGCTTATTTAGGAGGTCCAGTGCCACACGATAATTGGCACCAGATATTTCTAATGAGCGAACCGACTCCAACGCAGCTCCAGCTAAGCATGACCGCAAATGTTGAAGCTTTTCTATGTCAGCCAAGTAGGGGTCCTTATCTATCACTGAGGTAAACATGGAGAGGAAGTCAGCGTATTCGGTGTATCCACTGGAGAATGTAGGCAGCTTTACTTCGGGAAGGCGAATCCTATGCGCTCGATCAACCATGACAGCTGAATGATCCAGGCTGGGATCAAGATGCATGGTGGAAGATGTTGGCATGCGAAGCTGGTGGTTGTCAAGTTGCATCCTCAGCCGTGACTTGACCGTTACCATGAGCGTTTCAAAATTATCGCTAAGCTCACTGCCGATTTCCGAATAATCTAGCTCCTCTAAAGCACTGTGGGCAAGCCTGAAGGAGGCTTGAGTATGATCCAGAAGTTCTAGCCGAACTGTCAACTCCGCGGACCCAAACAGGCAAATCTTGTCCTTAGCTAGCGAAATGTCCAGGCGCTTTAAGCTATTGTACACCGATTCGGCCTTACACTTCAAAAACCGCACTCTATTGTCAGTAGCCATAATATTATCGCCCACCACTGTGTCGCTTTGGTCGGAATTGGTCATCTGCGTGTATGTAAATGTATAAAGCAACACAAAACGCAATGCAAAACACGCGAGTTTACCGCTACAATTGTCAGAAGCCTATTGTTTTTGTTGTAACGGCACCCAATTACAGTTGGCGAGGCACAGTGAGTTGCCGAATTATGATACGAAACAAATAAACACTGCACTATATGTATATAAGCCCTTGCAAAATATGCCGATATTTATGCAATTATATAACATATAATATTTTATTAGGACCAGCTTAAAGCGGAACCAGCCTAATGTAACTGTTGTTTACACGGGATTTTTTTGTCTTCTTTATGCACTGTTTCTTTTGCACAAACGAATTTTAACAAACTTGAATTTAAAGATCTCGCCGGGGCCTCCAAATGTTGAGCTAACAAGCCTTTTTGTTAGCTATTTTAAAAACAAATCACAAGGCGAGATAAATTCAATACTTCAGTTTATTAATGTTTATATATGTATGCAAGGGCTACGGGCTTTGCGAACACCGCAGCTTGCAATCAACAACAACAAGAGAAAATGTATGCGCTGACGACGGACCGTAGGCGCTGAGAGGTAATCTGAGAATGAATACTCCAAATAATAGAGAGATAAGAAGGGCCGCTTAGACATGAGCGATTCTGAATCTCTCTCTTTAGTTGGAGTGGTTTGCCGCTGCGCTCAACAATTACTATACTAAAAAACGAAACGAAAATAAGGCGCCTTCTTGGATACAACTTAAGACTATGACTATGACTATAAGATTAAAGGTAAGAATTTATGAATTTATTCGTCTCCATCTCCCTCCTCATCCTCCCCATCCGCGCGCTGATTCAAGTTTGGGTCTGTTAAGACCACCATAAGGGATGCCTTCTTGTCGCAACTGGAGCGGTGCCCGTTCATTTCAATCGAGGTTACTGTCAACCGCCCACATTCACAGATGTATTTGTGTTGGCCGCGGAAACACGTCCTTTTGTGCTCGTGAATTTTCGGGCCCGAATTAAGTCGAATTTTACAAATCGAGCAAATAAATCTAGGCTCACTTTTTGCCTTTTTGCTATCGCCCAAAACAGCGCAATTGGGGCGTTTAAGGGAACGCGGGGGAACATTCCAGCTAAGAGGTGGTGGCTCCTCTGAGCGCACTGGTGTGCTTGCACCAGTGGGCAAGCTAAAGTCCGAACCACTGCTGTCATTAGGAGGATCATTCTCCTTCTCCTTCTCCTTCTCGACGAACTGCTGCAGCTCCTCCGCCAGTAGTTGGTCAATAGATCGACCATCCGGCCGTCCCTCCACTTCATTAGACGCCTGTCCCTTCGCGATTGAGTTGTTTGGCAGTCGCAGTTAATGGTTACTTTTCGAGTGGAGGTCTGTGGAGGTCGCACGAATGCAACAGTTTTCTGTTAGCCAGCCAGAGTGTAATTACTCGGGGGGAAAAAATCAAAAGCCATCAATTAACATTACTGTTTAATTATTAATAATTATTTTTTTATAAATTTTAAACGCAGACATTTTTAGAAAATATAAAAGAACTCATAAAGGCGCCTAGAAGTATGCTAGGATATATATTTTTAAACAAAACTATTATTTTCTCAGCATTGTCAACATTTTGTATTTAAACAATTTACTTTAAACATTTGTCAAGCTTTTTTTGTAATAAAAGCTAGAAATAAAATGTTTAATTTAAATAAAATTTTAAAATAAACATAAAAATTAAAAACATGTTATTTGTAGAGCAAAAACTACATTTAAACTGTTAAATTTTGCATTTATTAAAATGTTAGATTTATCCGCTTTTATTTGCTTTAACAGCACATGTAAAATAACATTAGGGGTGACTTTGCCATACAAACCAGCAAACAGTGCTATAAATGTTTATCCGGTCGCTGTAATGTGTACTGTAATGTAAGCACTCTGTTGTGCCTGCATCCACCCCAACAGAATGTTTTTAACAGACCTCCTTAAACATCAAGCCTTATGTTAGCCTTATTTTCGTACGAAAATGATATTTACAGAGAGGGGATAAACTAACAGTATAACAGTTAACAACCGAAACGGTTAAAATCATGATAACATTCTGCTGCTTAAAATATGTTAGGATTAACATAGGTTTTAAAAAGTAACAAAATATGAAAAAATATGAACTTATGCAGGTAAAAACAAAAAGTGATGCCTGCTTTTTAACGCAATAAATTTTTAACACATTAGAATTTTTAGGCTTAAATTTTTCAATATTTCCAAAGGATGCATGTTACATCAATCAATTAAAATTGACAAAAACTGAACTCAAAACTTGAATTTAAATGTATTATATATTACAACTAGCTGACCCGGCGAACCTTGTCTCGCCCTAATTTGAATCCTTTTCATTGAGCTGACTTTCCTATTCGTTACTTCTTCTGTAATATGAACCATTTTAATCTAGCTAAACCACGCACTTCGCTGCTTACTAAATGGGATTTTGTTGGCCATCCTGCCTCTGTGGCGTTTCATCGATCCTGGGTAACCACGGCAAGCTTGGGTGCTGATGGTGTAACTGGCAAGGTCTGATGGAAGTGGGTTGGAACTGATGTGAGTTCCTAGAGCTTCCATCTCCACTTTCCAGTCCAACTTTATTTCAGGTTTCGGTTCCTGCTTCTTTTTGATTCTTTCGCTAAACGCGAGACTCAGTGCAGCCACCAGCTTCTGCTCGGAAACCTTCATGTTGTCCAGCACCTTGATCTTTGGCAAATGGCACAGAACGCAGGCCCAAAAAGGAGTTGCCAGTAGTAATAGCCCAGGAATCTAAGCGAGTGGTACCCCGCCAGGTGGTCGATCCTTTTTGAGCTGAAGATATCGTTCTTCCGCAGACAGAGCTCCTTCCGCTGGTGACAGTTTCTAAGACTGCTCAGTGACTATATGCGGTTGTCGCAAAAGCCAGGCGTTGTATCATAGCACCAATTACCACTTTTGAATGAGCATTATATTCAATATCGGGCTCATACTGGAATGCTAGACGCAGGAATGAATCAGATATGAATGCCCGATTTACCTGTTGTCTATTGAAACGGCGTGATTGACGCAATTGCGCAATTCCTACACGTGCATCAGTATTACGTTGCTGGATTTGTTCTTCGGTTCTTCTTCGCATGATTCGAGAATTACTTGAGTTACGGCTCAAATTGGCCCCTTTCCTTTTTGTTGGCATTGCTTACTTTTTGGTCACTTTTTTGTCACTTTTTGGTCACTTTTTGTTCACTTTACTTTTTGATTACTTTTTGCTCTTTTTTTGTTCACTTTACACACATAAATAGAATTAATGCCGCACATGAAAGTCAGAGCATCCTGTATATATTCTTGATAAAAACTCAATAATAACACAGGAAAATTGAAACGGCGAATTCTTCAGAAGAGGATTGCCCACATAGGGATGAAAAGTAGATGTTGTTCATTTCTCAGACCTACTCAATACGCTCAAAAAATTTCTTGAAAATCGGTCAAGCCGTTTCGGAGGAGTTTTCTGTCTAACACTTTTGACTCGAGAATTTTATATATTAGAAGATATGCTTTTATTTAAAATAAAGTAAAGCCTGACATTTAAATAAAAATTAACAAAATAAAATAAAATATCTAAAAAAAAAACCGAAATATTTTGAAAAATAAAGTCTTTACTTATAAATATGATATTATTATAATGTTACTTTTAAAATTCTACATTTAATGCGTTCTTCCTAGTGCAA